>JANIJG010009125.1:118116-155210 GCA_024611175.1 Megaceryle torquata | reverse complement strand
GAGACACTTGTTTATTAGTTATTCTTAGTTTAAAAAAAAAAATAAAATTCCAAATCACTTTTTCAGTCTATGCTTAGAATAATTCCAAACTAAATTATTAGTGGGTCAACTTTGTCAAGCAAGTAATTTTCACAGTCCCTTCTGTAGTCATTAAGACAGGTTTCATTGATTTTATATTTTGCTTTGGGACAGAAAAGTAATTTCTTACACTTTATACAGCTGATAATGAAGAACTTGAAGTTACACTCTGCATTTCAGTAATGCACAGCAGAATCAATATCATATTGCTAACCACATGCATTGTTTGAACACAGACAGTTATGTTTTGCTCATTACTAACCTGAACCCAGATGAAAGAATTTGAAACAAAGAATAATTGTTTGGGGAAAATCTCCTTACCCACAAGAGAAGAGATAATTCTCTTCCCAATTTCACTTTGATTTAAGTGAGTTACGACTTCTATTTTTTTTGTAAATTGAAAAATACCAGTCATCTAGGGGATAAATCAACAGATCTAGTAGCATTAAATGCTTCACTAACTTACAGTGGCCATTTCCAAAATGTAGTCTTTTCTCATCAGTGCCATGTTTAGACTTCTTGTATCCACAGAATCTACAAACAAGAGAGAAAAAAAAATAATATAGAGAATTTTATATGTTAACTGCAGGTAGTAACAGAATAAAATGTTTTCCCTTCACAATTAAACACAGGTTTGAAAGTTTAATGTTATTTACATTCTCTGTGCCCTATAGAGGCATGTTATGTTCTCAGGGAATTTGAGGAAATTGGCTAATGAGAGGATTTGTTGATTTTTGACCCCTACAGTTTAATTTTACAATTGCCTAAGAATGTGTTTATAGCATTTTTTAACAACTGCTGCACAATTGGGGCTGCTAACATTAGCGGGCTCATTACCAAGCACGAAGCAGCATTCAGAGCTCCTGAGCAACAGACAAAGGAGAAAGAGCAAACCAGTCATGGTACTGCCTGATGACACCCAATTTGCCATGCTCATCAAAGCCCCTTGGGGAAATGGAAGCAGGAGTAAACGTGCAAACCAGACGATAAACTAACCTCCCAATCAAGACGTACACCACAATTGTGAGGAGAATAATGGCTACCGCTGCTGAAATGGCAATCATTACGACCTGGCTATTCTCACTGGAAATGGAGAATGCTGGAAAGTTAACAGAAAAATATATAAATAACCCTGCAATCGCATAACATTGATTACATTACAATTGACTTTCATATAAGGAACAGACAGAATAAGTCATCACCATATAGTATTTGGTCTCCTGCTAAATACTCAATCTACTAAGTAATTTTTCATCAGACAAATAAATACAAGGTAAGAAAAAAAAAAAAGACTCCCTTCATTTTTGACAATTTACCAGACTTGTTTCTGCTACTGCTGATTTTTACTCTTGCCAATCCTAGTAACTGCTGTTCAGCTGATACTTTATATATAAACATATATGTAAATGCAAACATACATCTCATGACATACATATATTTTGTTATGGTCAGTAAGGAATTTTTCCTTGGCAAGAAATCTCAGCCAGTCATCTTCACCCTTACTCTCACTTCTGTATTTTGCTTTAATGAATTACGCTTCCCAGTATCCTCATGAAGGTTGTGAAAAGCCAGGGCATACAGAAGCAGACAGAAGGACCTGATGCTACTCTTTGTTAAAAATTTGTTGCTTTTAGGAGAGCACTTCTTACATCATGGGTTCTCAAGCCTTATCATGCATACATGAATACACCCTATATGAGTGTATCAGAATTATAATCCTCAGTGTTCTAAATCTGAACAGCAGACATGAGTCTTCTGTGAAAGACCAACCTTCTAAAAAGCAAAGTCTTAGACTGTGCATCATCAGTATACATTAGTAACTAGGTACTTAAGCAAAGGTTGACTTTTTGATGCATTAAGGCACTCAGATTCTAGCCAAAAGGTCTGGATTACTATGTAGTACCAAGTGATGAGAAAGCAGCATTTAAGATTATGAGCTCTATTAAGAGTCTGATACAATAACAGAACTTGTAAAGAATACCTATAAGGTCATCAGTTAAACCACGTTATTATCTATGCTTTAGAGAAAAGAAAAAGGAATACTGGACTAGTAAATACCCTCCCCAGGGCTACCCGAAAATGTAATGACAGATGGAAGAAGAGACCCAAACAGCCCAACTCCCTGACCAGCTACTCAACTGAATGACCATCTTTCCTGGCCTCTGCATATGAGCTTCATCTCAAGACTATGCTGGAGACACCAACAATGCTCTGCATTAGTGTGGAGAATTACACACTGACCCACAGGATTAATGGACCAATATAATATTAACTCTCTAGGAGCAGGGTTTATAGTCCATACATAGAGTTCAGGCCACAAACTTGGAACAGTGTGAGGCTGTGAATCCGGTTTTCTATTAAACTTCCTCCTTTGGTAGCAGCTGTGGTCTAGTAAGGTATCAATTCTGTCACGAGGCAGGGGTCGGGAAGGGAATGGAAGAAAATACCACTTGTGATAGTCATGGCATACTCTTTATATTTTATCATTAAACTTGAAACATGCTATAAAGTTATATAGTAATTCTACCCAGAAACACACATCATAAATAGTTATGAGTTGCATTTACTAAAGTAGAAAAGGAGTGAAAGCAGCCATTCAAATCAGTCAGAAACTAGACGGGATGTTAGTACAGACTAGCTGAACAAATACATACAATCTGGACTGGTTTCAAATTCAAACTTGCGGCTGTTTGTCC
The DNA here is from genome assembly GCA_024611175.1 of Megaceryle torquata. Taxonomy (NCBI): domain Eukaryota; kingdom Metazoa; phylum Chordata; class Aves; order Coraciiformes; family Cerylidae; genus Megaceryle; species Megaceryle torquata. Next base: position 152,436 of record JANIJG010009125.1, on the reverse strand, counting down.
CATATCCAGCTGCAGTTCGGGCTCGAATTTGGAAGACGTAGGTGGTATCAGGTTTGAGGCCACTGATGGTAACATTGATGCCTTTGGCTCTCAGAATAGTATAGCTTGTCTCTTGTTCCTGCTTTTGGGAAAAGAAATTGTCAGATTAAAACCACACCCTAAAAAACAGAACAAGAGATAGTTGGTAGAAAATTACTATAAATCACCTGGAGAGCACCAACATATTTTTTGAATATTTATAGCCTGACAAATGCTTGTACAGCCATTCATTTTCAGCTAAACATTTTTTGATTAGCAAAAAAAATCTAAATCATTAAAGCTTCTATGGCCTTGTGCGGTAAATAAAATACTATACATGCTGACTGTATGGTATTTCATTAAATGGCTTTGCATCATTTTGTCCATAGTCTGCAACACAACAAGAAAATGAAGATTAAAACCTTATTTAAAAAGAAAACAAAACAAAAGAGATTTTCCTACTGCACTGAACTAGACATTGTAACAGACCAACTTACTTCAGGGTCCTGCAGAGCTAGTGCAGGATGCAGTTTTTATTGCCTCGTGTTTTACAAGTGTTTAGCTTTATAACAGTCAGACAAGAAACTCCGCTCAGGCTCCTCACCTCAGCTTTGTAAAAAGGCAAATGTAACTGGTTTTCTATTATTCTATAAAAACTGTGAGACTGATACATCTATCAAACCCCACTGAACTTGCTCCTGAAGGAGTTTTGGGCTTTTAGTAGCCAGAACAGAATTGTTTGTTTGTTCTTTACTGCTCTTTGCTAAAGAGCAAGGTGTATGTCCGGTACAGATGACACAGTCACAACCATACTCTGCTTAATGTTCACAAATTTCTGACACACTTTTCATATAACATAAGAAATTGACTATTTTTAATTTAGTAAGTTTGGATACACCTTACACTGTATAAAAAGCTAAATCAGGTAAAAGTATGTTTCAGTCTTTTTTTCACTGTAGTCTAAAAACTTAAGCATGCAATTTGGAGCCAGAGGTATGGCTTATATTACTAAAGCCATCCTGTACCAAAAGAATATTTTTTGCTTCCTAAAAATGGCAGCTGGAACTGCTTCAAAAAAAATTTTGGACAGCAGCCACACATGTGGAGAACTGTGAGAATCTCAGTTGTTTAGATTCCCAACCATGAACTTTTTTATTCTGGACATGGTGGTGTTTTCATATGCTTCCCTTTTACTTTGAACATTCTTAAATACACTAAAACAATTTAATTTTGCCTAGTTAAAAGCAGAAACTTAGTTAAGGTATGTCAGATGCAAACAATCTCACCTAATTCTCACTATGTTTTATGGCATCTACATTTAAGTCATCTTACCTTAATATGTCAAGTGACTAGAATTTTTTTAGTGTGTTTGCTCTGCAGTGCTGTCTAGAGTAAGTTAGCAGGTGGACATTGGAAGCTGTTCACTTTAGTGCTACAAAAGCCTAACTACACTGTTCTTAGGCTGTCTTTGGTAAGGACAGAAACAGAAATGTTTACACCATAGTTAGGAAAATGACTAGAATCTCCACATAATATTCAACATCATGCACATGAGTAATTACACCCCAAAAAAAAAAAAAAAAGCTGCAAAAGCAGCTAAGCCTGTGCCTAAAAGTTACCTTTCAGAATCAAAACCTCACACCTCACATAGGGCTTAGTCTTCAAATGAGACTATAAAAAATTTTACTATGTCCCACATTCTTTGCACACTACAAATAAAAATGAAATTGGCATTGGACCATCTCATAGTTTCTCAATACTTCTCTAAAAAATGTTTTCTGCTATAAATTCAGAGGAGAAAATATACAGGAAGACATTCTAAGGACCTAACAGATTTGTGTAAAATTATTTATTTTTAAACTAACAAAGGCCTAGTAATATAATTTGCAGGCTTTCTTTATCTTATTATTCAGTTGAATGTAGTCAACTATTTCAATTTCAGAGACATAATAATCTTGTCTTTAAAACATAAAATCTTTTGTATATGCAGTGACTGGAAATTGATTTTGATCTCACTTCAGGCTGCTTTTATAAAACTCAAACATTTCCTTCTTGTGCAGATACATACGTGCAAGGGAAAATATAGTCATGGCCCTGTCTGTTAATAATCCACAATGGAACTTGGAAAATAAACTTTTAAAACAATGGTATGGAGGATGTCATGGTATCTTAGTTTATGGTAAGCTTTTTACACACATATTTTGTAAGTCATTTTTTATGTTACTAGTAATCAAATCAGTGAAACACCACATAAAAGCCCAAGTTTATCTTTTTTGGCGATGAAATAAAACTTCAGAGATACTTCATTGTAGCTGCAACAAGTAGAAGGAATATACAAAAAGGAGAGTCAATCTTTGCTAAGCAGAACTTTAATCAAACACTCCAGTGATAAATTTGGACTTGGATGCACAAAGTGGATTCTTCCTGACTATTTCTTCATAGTTTATCAGACACAGTCTTTACTGGAAAGCAAATCACACTACTGTTAGTGTCTCATTTGCAAATGAGATTGCATAATTTTAAACTATGTTTTACAAAAGATATATCTGGATACATTTAAAATTTATGGCGGTCATACTAATGAGAGTGAACAGTGTGTCTTTTTTCAGATAAGCACAGTAAGTGTTTATATTAGACAAGGAAGAACATTTTTGCCATCAGCTGCATGTACACTTGAGAGGCCAAAACCAGACTACGCATCTTTGGGAGGAAGGCACAGTCCCATTGCTGCTTCCCCTTATTGCCAGGCATGAACTATCTGTTGATATGACAGTTCCTACAAACTTTGTTGTGAATATGTGGCCCACCTACTTTCAAAGCCAGAATAATAAGACTTTAAAAGCAACTAAGTGCATTTGCATATAATTTTCTTTTTCAGCTTCAGAAAAAGCACAAACTAGATATCAATATTTATTTGTTGGCTTTAACCAGTCTACTGAGCGCAAGATTTCAATGATAGTAAAGGCAAATCTATTTTAGTGATTTGAGACTGCAATTAAATTTCACTTATTGTTTGCAGCAGACTTTATCTTAACATGTGAGGGATTTGGTTATCATTAATTATAAGCCACATATGCAAATAAAGCAATTAATATTTTATATATGGTATTTAAGAGACGGGGTTTTTCTTTGCATGACAAGATACTCCATCCAAAGAACACAGTTATGTGAGCAAGGACAAGCATCTGCTCGTGTAAGAAAAAAACCCCAACTTCTGTTATATGTACACTTTGAAGGTACATATAGCACAGCTGGATGGATGGACTAAACTGGGGTGTCATTTGGTACCATTAACTTCACAAAAAATGTTATGCCCTACCATAAAAATAAATACCTAGAAATTCCATACAGTATTCCTCTGAAAGAGGATTTTATTTATTTTAAATGCTTTGAATAAATAGGAACTGGGGCTTCAGAAACAGCCCTATAGATTTTTAGAGAAATTACAATTCTATCCCAAACAGTGAGTCTGAAAAGCTGTCAGACCATCTCAGTTCATCTCTCAGTTCATCTCACTCTCCGTTCATAACATTATGCATTAAAACCCCATAGGTGCATTCCAAAAAGTGAAAACTGTTTCCTAAAACTGTGGCTCCTAAATTCTCTAGAAACATCACATGAAGCTCTTCTGTCTTGGTTACACAAGTGAAATCACTGGTGAACAAAACCTGAGGAGGTTACTTAATCACAAAATAAATAGCTCTGCATACTTTTATGCTAATAATGTATTAGGGAAAAAAAAAAAAAAAAGGTGACATTATAATTTAGATACAGGACATTATATTTTTTTTCCAAATCTATTCTAACATCCTGAATATCAGTAACATGCAGTTGCCATAAATATTACCTGTTCTTTAAAATTTAAGAACAACTTTACAAAATAAAAACCCTACATTTGAAAGGTGTATCTGACCTGTATTACTCTATAAATGTTGTATTTATTAATTTATAAGAGATTACAAAAGGTATAGGAAGTAAAAACAAGGAGAAGGGAAAGGAATGGCTCGACATAAATCAACTGCCAGAAATCAGATACGACTTGTCAGGGGAAATGGCCAGATTACTAACTGTGAAAGTTTTATTTCCTAGCAGCTGCCACTTAACAGCAGTGGGTTTTTTGATGACACGACCGAGATGATTTCTGAAGCAGAAAATCGAGTGGACTGGACTAGTTTTTGTTTGTTTGTTTTTTGTTTTTGTTTTTTTTTTAATCTCTGTTTTCAAAGGAAGAGGGGAAGAGGGCTGCTTAGAGATCTCAGACTGAAAAGCAGCATCTTCCAAAGGTGTTTGGAGAAGAAATGAAGAGTAACAGTCCAGCATGGGCTGCTCTGACCTCAAGTAAGTTTAACATGTTCAGAGTAGTAGTTTTCAACCTTTTCCAATTTGTGGACCTAAAAAGGGCAATGGATTAAAGCCTCCTGACAACAGATTTGCTTTTCTTACCTTTCATAAACCCCAAGGAATAGGCTTCTGACTCCCCAAGGGGCTGCAGTCCACACATTAAAAACACTGATGTCAGAAGGTTGCTTTTTAAAAACCCTTTGCTCTAAATGGTCTGGCTCCTATTGTCAAGCAGTTGGCTCCTTGGTGTAAGAAAGCTGTCTGGTGCATATGAACTCTTGATCACAGACATCAAAGGGAAAAAAACACATGTGCAAGATCAGCCTCATAGGACTGGTTGTCTTATGAAGCTGTCTTATGATAACCAGTTGCTCCATAAGACTGGAAATACTCAGTGGGAATAGCAGCTGCATGCTTAGTCTGTGTATACTGGAAGGTGACAATTTTCTTAAATAAAGTAAGCCAATTTGGATGTGGAACAATGATAAAAATGCTGCAAAAGCCCAAACAGAACTTCTCAATTTTTCAATTAAAATAAACTAAATGCACAGAAGGGGAAAAGTTCTCCCACTTTGGAGCAACTAAATCCATATACATCCCTCTAATGCCATGGCACAAAGCATACCATGTGTTACATTCTGCATCCCGTGGCATTCATGCAGGCAAGGACTTCCATCTGGGGAGACTGAGGCTGAGCTGGGGCTAACACAGCTCTTGAAAAACAAAGGTACAGTAAGCAACAGCAGGAAGAGCAGCCAGGTAGGTCTCAAATGAAGCACAAGTTAATCATGCATATAAATAACCTGGCCTGTGCCAGGCTGAGGTTCTGGGATTTTTCAGGCACAGGCTCTTTGTGAGGTAAAGAGCTCTTCCAAGCCTTACTAAAAGGCAGTAACTATTTTCTTTAAAAAATAATGGAAACAAGAGAGCCTAAATAATTCCTGCATTCTTTCAGTGCTGAAGATGTACAAACAAAGACAATCTGATGTATGAGATAGTTCTCCATCCCAGGATCTGAACTTTATGCTGTCCACATTGAGATAACAGGAAAAAAAAACAGAGTGACAGTCTATTGGCTACTGCTCTATAAGGTAAGACTGAACTGAAATCTTATGAAGCACTACTTTTCCCAAAAGTCAATCAATAGTACTACATATGCTCAGATTTTTACCAAAGTCTCTGAAGGTTCAAATGCTCACCAAAACAACCCCCACCCAAAACCAGATTTCATAATTATTTTGGAGAAATCTTTTCAGAATACAGTCTTCTGATCCCCATTCTTCCGTTGGAGATCAGGTGCACATTATTAATACCACATTGCCCTACTGGTAAGCTCCATGAGAAAATTTTCTAGAGATTAACCAAATACTTGTGGAGTCTTTTTAAGAGTAGTTTCTAAGTGCAATCTTCCGCGGTACATATGAAATACGAGCCCAATTTCTAGATGTGAACAGCATTAGTAAATGCTTAATTAAATTATTATTTCTTAGTTTGTTTTTTTTCCACAGCTTGTCAACTTCAGTAGCAATTCGTTCTATCAAAAGGTTGTTATGACCAATCTAAAAATGGCTAATACCGCTCTTCACAATCTTGACAACAATTTATGGTCTTTTCTACCAGTTAGATTTACTAAAAAAATTCCCATTTGGTTATGAAATTTTACTTTTTTACTAAATACAGATCTATAGATATTGTAGGATTCAACAGCTGTGAATACAAGAAAATGTCAATATAAAGCAGAATGAATTTAATGGCAGATATTTTCTGATTTGCATTTATTTACATAACATTTATGAAGGATTCAGTTATTCATGAAAGTGGGAACTTTCATAGTGCAAACCAGTCACTAAAAGGACTGCTCATCTGTATTCCAAATATTTTTTTTTGTAAAAGATGATTGTTCTACAAGGAAGGATCAACACACAGGTGCTGACAAATAACGTATGAACACTGACAGCATAACAGAACTGAATAAGTAACCTCTTCTATTACCTTCTATAGATGTTCTTATGTGTTTGGGGATGAACTTGCTAGACAACACAACAATTTCACTCCTTATTTTCATAATCTTCTCCTTAGCAAAACTGAACATTTTCAACACTTGGTGTCATTGAGGCAGACAGTAAGTGAACACAGGTATCTCTGAATGCTTAACATTGGTAAGGTGCAACTATTTCCTTACAGCATTTCCATCACAAAACCCTTCAGTTCAATCTTTCTTCCCACCTTTTCATAGTATTTGACCTCGTAGTCCAAGATGATCCCATTTGGATGTTCAGGTTCTTGCCAAGACAAAGACACACTGTTCCTGGATGTCCTGTCTTTCCTTATGACTGTGATGGGGGATGGAGCTGTAAAGGGGGTGGGGGGGAGGAAAGAGCGAAAAGTGAACTGAGTTTGTCTCTGTTCCAATCCTTGGCAACAAGTATTGTTTCCATTTAAAAGACTCATGGGCATAGGTCTGGACTTGTATCAACATTCAGCAGCTGGATTATAGTCCTAGTACATGTGCTTTAAAGTATACTGGCCTCAAGGAAAATGAACTGAGAATTTCTCTTACACTGTCGACCAGTGGCAACACAGCAGATGGTTTCGATCTGCTACTACAGTGTAAGCAATGAAATACATTTGATATACTACAATAGAGAGGAAAATAACAGTGTTATCTATTTGTTATAATGCAGAAATATTATCACTACCAGACTGTAGAACTCTCATAATGTTTTCATACGTAAGTGTAAAATGGTGCTGGAATGCATTACATACAAGGAGCTCCTGCTATTCATGGCTAGTAATATCCATCAGCATACTGCAGAATACAGCCTCTTTTACGACATTATTTGGTAAACTCTCCAGACACAAATTGCTCCCATATACACTTCTCCTTTACCACATTTCTTTGAAAACGAAGTTTGAAGTAAAAACCCCCTAAACTGCAAAATAAGGTCATTTCTGATCTGTATTAATCAGTTAGGCATGACGATTGAATGCCACAGATTCAGCCACCACCCAAAACTTGGAAGTACTATCAATATTGCAGAAAAAACATCACAAAGAACCTAAGATTCTTGAACATCAGTTCAGCTTTAGACCACCCAGCTCTACCCATTGTTCCAAGACCAAGCCTAGGTTTCCTGAACTCATTGAAAACTATGCATTTTTTAAAATTATTTTTCTGTTTCTTTTGGGATATCTTCCAACTCCAAATGCTTCTCTTCCATGGCTTTGGCCAAAATTCATCAGATGATGGCTTACAGATCACACATTAAAAGTTGTAACTGTCATTTCAAAAAAATCTTTTACCAATAAACAGCCTTTAATCTTAATATGTAAACCAAATGTCTTTATAACTTCAACATTGTTCTATCCTAATAAAAAGGCTTTAGATGATCTAAACAATTTAATTTCAGCTGAACCCTATGAAGATTTTACTGTTCATATAAAGCTAGTTGCGCTTTACAAGCATTACACATTTGCACACATTAGCCAGTGCCCTTTCAGTTTGGGTTTCCGTTCCTGCAAGGGAACTTTCAAAAGGCAGGGAAAAAAAAAAAAAAGTTTTAATGAAAATAAATTTTCATAAACTTCCATCAAATTATACATTCTAGTCCTGAGTAACAATCTAAATGTTGACATGTGCCTTTAATTGAGTAGAGGGTATAGAAAGCTGAATACAGCTGCACAAGCACAGATGTACATACACACTTCCACAGGTGTTCTGAGTCAAAACACATCCTCTGAGCAGCATGTTCACTTATCATCACATGGTTCACAATACCTTTCTGAGAAGATTAAAAATTTGCAAAAATCCTCCCCCCGCTTAACAGGAAGAATTTATCCTGAATTTAAATTACTGAAATACAATTTTGGAGTTTTTTTTTTTTTTAAGAAGAATGTGAGGTAGACTTACAATTTTATTCACACTCATGAGATCTATGCTTGCTGAAGAGGTGAAAAGCATTAGGGCAAGGTATACAGTACTGGTTTCTAAACAAACATCCTTCAGTAATTCCACTTGAATTCCACTCAGGCACAAACCCAGTGCTACAGCCAAAATACAAAGTGGTTAGCTGGCTGGACTGCTCTACTGAAGCCAGCTCTGTTAACTCATATGCCCATGCTTGCTGCTTTTATGCTTTTATAAGTCATTTTTATGTCTACTTTCTAAGTCAAGCTATTCATCTATTTTGTATGTGAATAGATTCCCAAGCCCAGTACCTCAGCTGGTAACACTTCCCATTAAGGTAACATTAATACAGATTTTATGAATAATTAATACATGATTAACAGAAATGGTTTTTCCCCTAATAAATTATGTTAATTTGTGCTATAACACAGACTCAGGGCAGGCTGAAATAATCTTATATGCTCCAATACAGATATGCTTCAAAAAAAAAGCTTTCTTCTAATACAAATTAATTATTTTGAGCTCATTTACACACATCTCTGCAGATGCTACCAGTAACTTATCTCATAGCAGTTTATTAGAAAAGTGTCTGCTCTGCAGTTATCAATAACATCATAAAACATTCATATACCTTTCATAATCCCTAGGGTTCCCAAAGCTGCCTGGAAATTATACACATGGAGTGTCTGGAAGAGACAGCATCCCACCTGATGGGCAAATGGCAGAGAGATGGATAATCATGGGGAACACAAAGTTTCAGGCACCTTTAATCCCATGCACAGAACAGATCTGAATTCAACACAGCACTGCCTACCAGGCCACTGCAACAGCTACTGAACCTCTGAGCTGTGGAAATTATGTATTCCAAATACATTTAAATCCTCATCTTAGCTACTAAAAAAGTTATCTAGTTTTAAGGCATTAATCTTGAATGCATAAATAAACAGTGTCTTCAGATATTTTGGTGATCAGCCACTTATTTCTGGAGGATAAACCACATTATCTGTGTTCAGAGGGGAGGATCTGTATTTGTAACTTAATTTTAACTTTTAAGCTTGTATATTATTTTTCATCTTGTAACTATCTTGTGCATTATCCGACCTTTTTAATGTTGAAGTACACAGGATGCTAAAAATAGACACTCAGTATCTGGGTACAGATTTCATATTTTTCCTGCTGTTACCATCATCTGTTAGTTCACATTGGACTTTTCAAGCAATAGTTGACTTCATTCCCCTCTATGATTCTCTTGACAGAACCCTGGAGAGCCCTCACAAGAACCTATTGTAGCAGTTCCTTCCCTGGCACTATGTCAGGCTTACAGCTCTTTGAAGCCCAGGTGAAACTAAATTGTGCTGCTCCTGGAACGATTTCAGCATCAGGACAAATAAAGGAGAGCAAGGATAAATCTTGAAGTGATCATCCCCACTAGCCAGCTTTGTGGATCCCCCACAGATAGGGGTAGAGAAAGGAGTCAGGATCCTGTGCCTGGAGGGACTGCTATACCATGCAGCTCATCATAGTTGCAGCAGCAAACTGGTTTTCCCCAAACCAGACTCCACTGTAGGCTGAGAGAAGGAGGTGGCCTGATTCTTCTGCCTGTCTCTTCTGCTGTGCCTGCTGCCGTGCACAATTGCTGCCTGCCTCTTTATTTACTAAAGTGTGTTTTTTACCTATGACCAGAGCTGACTCCTCTACTAACACACAGGACTGACTGATGAACACATGCCACACTTTGGTTTGACCAAATGAGATTAAATGGTTTGACCAAGATGAGATAAAATGAAAAAATTACCAGCGCAGTACATTGCACAACCCTTCTTTGATGGTCTGCAAGAAGTTGGACTATTAAAGTTTTATATCTTAATGCAATCTATTTTGGTTTTCTGCTATAACTGCTAGATAGGTAGGTTTGAAAAACATTAGAAGTCCTTGAACCCTAATTTAAGAAAACATCTTGTTCAGATGACTTCAAAGTTTACATTTAAATCTACTGCACTCAATTAAGATATGATAAGAGTTAAGGAAACTTGTAAATATGTATTGTCCTGCACAGGGACAGTCATATCACAGGAAGAGGTGTCTTCCTAGCCTACGTCCCTAGCTAAGGGCTGAAGTGCATCTGGGAGCAGTAACTTAACATTTCGACCACGGAATTAATTTCTTTTTGCATGCATCCATAGAATACAATGTAATATATCAAAACTTTTAAACTGTGTTCTAAATAGTGTCTAAGCAGAAGTCAACCTCAATTTCCATTTTGTAACTCAACTAATCCTGCCTATCACTACAGCAGCTCAGTTACTGTATTTTTACTATTTACTTGGAAGAGTCTGAAAATCCAGTCACAAAAAGAAACCTCATTTAAAGGAAATAAATATTATAAACTATCAAATAATGAAGGCATCACCATGAGTAGCAATGCATACAGTCTTTAGTCTTCTGCAAGATGAAGAGAGAACCAAGAACTTCCTGTTTCTTTAAAACCATTAAATAACTAAAATAGGATGAGACTGAATTCTAAGTCAAGATACAAAAAAGAACAAATACTAGAACAAATACTTTGAATGGCTGCAGCTCCCACTGACAAAAACAATTTTGTATATGGGTTAGTAAATAATGTCACATTACAAAGCTTTTTAGGATAAACTGAAATTTAAAAAAGTATATTAAAGCATCAATAACAACACAAAGTTAGGTTAAATTAATTTATCCTTTAGAAAACATACATTTTAAGGTAAAACTTCAGGAAAGTAATTTTTTAGACTAAGAATTTGAATAGATGCTGTCTCAGGGATATTTTGATAAATCCTGTGGCTTGTATACCTCTATGTATTTACATTTTTATTGATGTTTTGATTAATGTATAAGTACCCTTAACATAGTCACTGAATAGGAGATGGATTTTTTTTTTTAATTTATTTTTTAATAATTAATTTTAGGCTTCTGTGGCCATGCATTAAAATATTTAGTCTCAATAGTCACATTTAGAGGCATTTTTATGCATCAGATGGTCAATATTTGTCTGGTGCTACAGTCTAACTGGTTTATGACTAGTTTAAGCAGTTAATATGAACATTCAAAACTCCCTAGAGTTACAAGGGGAAATGTACTTTGAGCGCTCAATGTTGTTAGGTAGCATTTGTGACAACTGGGAATGTGGATGTTGAAAAGGTAACAAACGCAATGATCCAGGGAGCTTAAACTCACAAGTGTAAAAACCTTCTCAGTCGTGGCTATTAAAGGTGCAAGCAAATAACATGAAGGATCTAGCAGAGACGACAATAAAACTCCACTCAAAATGATTTCCCAGTGAAACTGACCCCAACAGATCATTTGTTTTCCTCCAGTTTAATAGCAGCTGTATATAAATCTCCTTATTGACTTTTTCCTTATTCCTTGGTTATTGTTTTCATATGTGACTGGCTTACAGATGTGTGTGTATATATATATATATATATATTCTGGAAGAAAATTCCCTGTCCTGTGACAGAGAGAACTTGGTATTAACTTTGGGAAGCCACGTGTGTACAACTGCTGAAACATTTAGAGTCCTGTTTTTTCTTGCTTAGGTCTCTAGATCACAAATTAAATTTCAGGTAAGGATTTAATTCTAAAGTTACCGTGGCCTACTCACTTCCAGCTTTTGTCTGCAACCAGCTATCGCATCAGAGAGTAAAATATTCAAAGCTATGCTGAAAGATGGTCATCAAGAACATATCTGAGCCCGCAGAACTGACTGTATTACCCAAATTACAACTTACTCCGAAGTGCTGAATAAATGGAAGGCTTGTTCCTTTTTATTTCTTTATAAAACTGATTATATTATTATCTAATCATAATGCTGTCACCCGTATGTTTTCTTTAATGTCTCTGATGCCCCAAGGAGGTAATGTGGAAGGAGAACAATAAAGATCATAGCCTGAAAATTAAATATGCATCCTCTGACAGCAATATCTACTGGGACACAAACCTACTGCAAGTCTTGGAAGACCAGTGTCTAAACCACAAAACTATCATGCAAGTCAAAGCGGAAATACCAATGTTTGAATGAACAAACTGATCTCTCACTTAAAGGCAGTTTCTCTAGGAAAGCCGAGTCACAACTGCAGATTCAGGATACATGAGAGAACTTATCCTAGTGCAAGCATTAGGTACCCCTACCTGGCTCAGTCTGGCACTGCTCAGAATGCTGCACAAACACATTTCACTCGCACAACAACCACACAATATCTGGGGTTTTGTGAACCAGCCTTTCTAGCTTTAGGCTTATCCAACCATTCCACTACCAACCATCACTCATTTCATGATAGAGTGCTAAATAACAACTCACAAATCAGTATAATGATGTCATGACTGATGACATGATCACATTAACATGATATCTCTATAAACTGCTATGCTTGTCCTTGGGTCTTTTAAAACTCAAAAATCTAGTCTGTGGAGTAACATCTAAGACATTATAGACCCATGCTCATAGGAAGTAGGAGTTGTACCAGTCTAAACCTCTGATCGCATTACTATTTACTTTCTCCATTACGTGCAGTGAAAGGCATTGCCTCCCTCTACAAGGCTGTGCTGAAGCAAGGCTGATCCCACAGGCACATTCCAAGAAGGCTCAGTCAGAGCTGGGTCCCTAGGTGCCTCTCAGGAGGCCAGAGGATGAGGAAACAGCCTTTAGCAAGTTTCCAAAGTGTTGTTAAATAGTACAGGCTCCTCTTCCAGATACAATTACCTCTTCAATGTGTGTGCAGACACAGCCCTTTGCCCTCTAATCTCCAGGACACATGGTTAAATTAGCACACCACTTGTGTTTGTGTTCCTGCACCTTTTTCTTGAGCTGAAGCAAGCTCAATATATTTTTATGACTTGGGCTGTAAAATGTCATCTGATTCTGTAACATCATTAGGTGACTGTCAGTCAGAATGCAATGCACATTCCCTGTCCTTTCACATAGCCAGGCACTAGGGAGTCTGGCCATCCCCACAGCAAGAGGCCCACGTTGGTATACAGGACTTTCACCGGGCTGCAATTCGAAGAACGCAGGATGCAATCAGAAGAAAGCGGGTGAAAAGTTCCCAGTTTCTGGGAGAGGCTTATCAAGATCTGGGCATTTACACACATTGAAATGTGAAAGGAAAGAGATAGGACAAAACTTCACGGACAAATAGAACCAGGCTAACTTTGGATGAAACAAAGCTGTCCGTGGGAGCTGTGTAAGTCGTCCTTTTTCTAGGAGAAAAACATTTTATAGATCACCTTATTCATGGTTAATTTAATGGATGATTGCCTGCATTATGGCAGAAGTACCCAAATGCATCTGGAAGCTGGTGGACTCCAGCCTGTGGTCATAGACTCCAGAGTGGCTGCAGGCTTTGCACAGGTGCTGTGAAGGAAAGGAACTGGAAAAGGGAAAACAAGCAGCTTCAGCAGGAATTACACTAAAAGGCAACTGCTTGATTTTGCACTCAAGTACAGAGAGAGGCAACCTGGGCAGCAGCTGTCACCGGACAAGTGATTATCAAAGCTCATTTCTCAGTCTTGCAAATATATTCTAAATTAAAAGCAAACTTCATTAAGTGTTGCACATTCATGTTCTTATTTCTCCCTCTTTTTATTAAAAGAGATAGCAAATGCCTTACACAGAACAAACAAAATGTTAGACTTGCTCATATGTTTAACATGTGTGTAATAAATCATGGAAATGCCATGTCCATTTGGGAAGTATCAGGCTGCACAAGGCACTTCAGAAACTGAAAATTATGGTGCCATGGTGTTCACAGCTGTTATTTTAGAGAGAAGACAAACACCATATATGCTTTCTTAAGGTTTCAGCCCAAAGGTACTCATAACACAAATGTTATTCTTTCTGTTGTCTGTTTGAGATGGTGATGGTGGGAGCTTTGCAATACTTCAGATTTTTCACTGAATGTGTTTAAGACCCTATCAGTTAAAAATAAACAGTTTTGCTTTGCCTCTCCTACCCCATTGTTACATTAATTTATAGGATGTTAGGGTCTCAGGCTTCCTGCTGTAAAGTTTTCAGAAAATTTATTCACCATACCCATATCGTCAAATGTCAGGTGCTGAGTAGGTTTCCCCTTTCTGTGAAAGTTTAGTTATTACTTTAATCATGGAAATTTAATTCATAATTTAAAAAGTATAATGAAGAACCACCTCCAGAAAAGCCAGTATCAAAACTGGAGAAGACAACTGCCCTCAGACAAGTAATTTATGAGATATTTATATGTATATTCCCTCCTTTCTAATAGTCACCAAGAACTGCTGAACTGGCCTGTCAGTAGGTCCATCAGAGCTCCATCAGATCAGTCAATCTGGTTAGAAAACACTGTGATTAGAAACAATATTTCTCAAACGTTTTGCCCTGTTATTCTTTTGTAGTTTCACATATCGTTTTGGACCAATTGCTTTTGCAGAGGTCAACTAACAGGAGAATCTCTGATGGAACAGACTGGAAAAGTGATCACATCTTTCACTTACTTTTGGATTTTGGGGTGATTGAATTTCTATTTTTGTTTGGTTTTAAACAGTTTCTTTATATAGTTTACTAGATGGAATGCTAGAAAGAAACATTTCATACCTATTCTGCTGTAGAATTAAATGCTGCAAGAAAAGCAAAACGAAACAAAGAAATATAACTTCCTTGAGGGATTTCTGGTGTCAAGCTTAGAAATTCCAAGGACACTCACTTTGTAACACTGGCATGTTGGCAGTGAGAAGAAGCCAAGTCTTTAATTTTCAGAACAAGGTCTACTGGCTTTAGAGGGCACCTGTCTTTGTGAGCAGGACGACACATCCTGAAGGCTCAGATCAGCTGATGTAGCTGGTCTGCGTGAAAACAAAGCTTCATGTATGTGAAGACTGTAACATGCCCAGATGCTTAACTTTGAAACTATAATTTTGTTTAATATTATAATGCCTTTTAAAAACATATTACATTAGTAATTCCCACTGATGGGAAGAGGCTCCAAACCCAAAGAAACAGGCAATATTTTTTCACAGCTGTCTGCAGCCTGCAAATTGTCTATACACTTCAACTTCCCTAGCTTCAAGAAGCAAGGGAAGTCAATAACTCTGTTTATGATCATGAGGAAGGAACACAGACTATTGCCCTCAATGGCTACTGAGAATGCTAGCACAGATAATGAAAGCGAGGCAGAAGGCTAAAGAATATTACTTAGCTGAGTGCTAAGCATCCCATTTACCTACATTTCTTTATTTTTACTATCTTAACAAACCAAGATATTAAATGAAAACCCACATGTAGCTTCATGTTAAAGACTGAAAAAGAAGCGGTGGAGAAAACCATTATCTATGTATTACTGAATGCAACTTCCCTGTGACCTCTGGAAAAGGTAGCTAAAAGCACTGGAAGTGCAAAACACTGAGCCACATATTTCACCTGCAAACTTTCTCTAAGGTCATGAGCATTCACATGAGGACTGTGTGTGCACAGAATGTATGTCACAGACTTTGAAGCGTTGGCAGAGCTTCCTTGACATTCAGGGAAAAAGGGATCAAAGGCTTTGCAGGCAGAACATCTCTAGCTAATAACAGGCAATGCATGGAGAGACATTGTTAAAACGCTTCCCTTTTATATCCCTAAAGGAGGAGTTTTATTGAGTTAAAATGATCCCTGAATAGCCTCTGGGATGAACTGTAAAACACATTTGAAAAGCGTAAAATCTTTATTTATGCCAGGAATGTTTGAAACTCAAAAGATAAGTGTCATTCAAAAAACCAAGCATGTCCTAGGTATTCAGTACGTAATGGGGCACAGCTGTAATAACAGTCAGTGAACCAGAGACTCCCTACATCATGTCATTAGCTCACTTTTAATAAGTCTATCTTCTTGTCCTTTTTATAAGGACCATAGGGAAAGAAAGAAATATATCATGCACCAAACATCTGCGGCTTTCTCAAACTGTCTCTCTTAGAAGATAGATCTGCTTAAGGGACCTGTCTTGGGATATGGATTGTAAAGTGCACACAATCCTTTCTAAATATGGATTTTATTTAAACAGGGAACATCACACATCGTTTGTGAGTTCCTGGACAGTGCAGTCCAGCTTAACAGAATAGAGGCTGAATCCAACTTAACAGAATAGAGGCTGAATGCATAAATAGCATCACAGTTCCTGCAAGTAATTAAAGATGTATATTGAAATAAAGGTTGGTGCTGAACTGATTCCCCTGAAGCCAGAGATTTCAGGCAAATAAAATTCTAGTTCTCAGGAGGTTTTAACCAAACTTTCCTATCTGCCAAGTGAGTTTTTCCTCACAATGCCACTGAGAAATTTACTGATTCTTTCTCCATTTTAAATGTTTATCACCCAAGCCAAAACGAAAGGTTGGCTTGAAATTTTCAATCTGTAAATGACACATGAAGATCAAGATATTAGAAAACAGCTACATCCACCCTCTAAGACTCTCCTCCCAATGATCCTAATTTCTGTACCTAGCGGTGAATTTTGTTCTCAAGCATTTTTGAGCAATTTTTGTAGTGGACCCTTGCAAAAGCTGCCTAATGCCTATCAGTTGCCTTCTCCTTAAACAAACATATTCCTTCTGTGTTTCAAATCTGCTGGGCTTGACAGCTAATACATTTAAGAAAGAGACAGTGACAGAAAAAGGAGTAAAAATAAAATTGATTCAACATATGTAACAATCTGGGCTCTGTGTTCATACCTGATGAAAATATCTGTTTTATGAGCCTTTATCACTTTGTTATTCATTAATCCAGGGGGGGGGAAGCATGAGAGAGAAATGAGTTAGAGTCAACTTCCAGATCTGATACTGTCACATGTACAGCTAATGCTGCAGTCAACTGTTTTCCTACATGTTTTCATGCATGGGTTAAATAATTAAGCAAGACAATTAAACAGGGTACATGAATTGTTCTGCTTTGTGGTTTTAGAAATACAAAGGATAAAAGGAGGAAATTTCTGATAATCAGATTACTGGCCTTCTAGGGAAATCTGAGATGATATAGGGTATATCTTGTTAGTCTTTGTACTATAGCTGTGCATAGGTGCCTCAGTTTGGACACAGGGGTGGTTATTCTGTTTTAGCCTCCTGTAAGAAAACAGCCATACAGAGAAAGGAATCAACATTTCACAAATCCACAACTGAATTGAGGGGGCCCAAAACTCAGGTTTAGGCACCTTCTAGGCTCTTAATTGAAGAGCTTAATCATTTTCTATAGCTACTAGGAAAAGACTGACATCTCTAGATAGAATTTAGTCCACAAAAATCCTCCTCTGTTTCCCTTTCATTCCTTTCAACAGTGGATAAGTGGCGATTCCTATTTATACTCTTTTTTTTTAAATTCAATTTTTTCAACTATCTGAATCCTATATGGATTGTGTGGAAGAGTTGGGTTGAACTGAGGGCAAAGTTTGAGAGACTCTTGTTACAACATGTCCCCTTTGTTCCTTTCCTGATGCCAGGATATGTGACAGCACAAAACTCTTTGGAATCCATTTAGTACCGACACTGGCTTATCATAGCTGAACTCAGTTGCTACCACCATTCGCAGCTGCACTGTTCAGACCTTGGTTTATAAAGCCTTAAATTCTTAAGAACAAATATAAAGCAACATTGAAAGCTGTTACACCGTGCTTTTAGTGATTAAAAGATAAGAGTCTATTTTATTATCAAGGAGGCATTCATTAAAGATGAGGTATTAAAAAAAATATATATTTTTTGGGCATCAGCATGGGCATATTTGGAAAATACAGAAAATTTAATTATTTTCACTGAACTTTGTTGCTAATAATTATTTTGCTGGAATTCTGGACACCAAATCATATTGGAATCATAGTAAAAGGGATAAAGGTCAGGAAGATGCACATGCAGTGCTGGGATCTGGAGACAAAATATTCAGCCTGACATGGAGTAGCTGCTCTATCCAGAAAAATGCTGTTGCAAAAAAGATAGTCAGAGACTTAGCCCCCTTGTTCCCACCTACCCCGTACAGGGTTTTGATTTTGTCCATTCTCTTTGCTCTGCACCTGTGGCCTCTCTGGTCTAACATGGACAACTGGATCTGCTACCTTACATAGTGACTCAGACCCATCTGAATATGGTACAGGGAAATTAAAAATAAAACTGCAGACAAGATCTCTTGGGACATCAGTTAATATTCTAGAGATTACACAGTTCTTACAGCTAGGAAGCCCACAGACATTTTCAAACATAAATTATCTGTCTCCATAGTAAAACTGTACTAGTGTAATGTAAACTTGCTTATAATTTGTTCAGATCAGTTCAAATCCCAAAATGGGCATTCTTCTTTTAGAGTATTCCAATTAATGAAAAAGTAGAAAAACCCCCTAATTTTTAGAGTAACATGTGTGATTATGCAAAGTTTTGCAGTAGTTTAACTGAAATACTCACATGCAATTTAAAATCCCTTTCCCATAATGAGGAATCCTAATATTCACATGGGAAAAGGTAGTTAGTGGAATGTAGGTCTCAGTTTACTCATTGCTGAGTCCAGGGTGGAGCACCATAGACATTTACTATAGTATCATAGCATATGATAATGCTGTACAATACAC
This sequence comes from Megaceryle torquata, assembly GCA_024611175.1. NCBI lineage: Eukaryota > Metazoa > Chordata > Aves > Coraciiformes > Cerylidae > Megaceryle > Megaceryle torquata. The sequence continues at coordinate 133,587 of JANIJG010009125.1, read as the reverse complement.
AGATGAGTAAGACTGTATCCTGCAGGCTCTCTGATGAAAAAGCTTAGGAAGAAGGCAGTAAGCCACAGGCAATTTAAATAAAATGTCTCCCTTTAAAACCATCTAATATTATGGAAGTATTCTGTTAAATAAGCCAATCCTACTGCAGTTTTCAATATTAATGTATGCATAAACTTTACATGCTATAATAGTAAGAGTTTTGAGGTTATTGTTGCTAAATAAATAATAATAATAAAAAAGCACACAGAAACAAAAAACCACACACACAAAACACACACCCTTCAAAAAAACCCCAAAAAACCCAAACCAAACAAAAAATATTCAACAATGCTGTCCTGAATTTCTTCGAAGCAGGGATATTGAGGTTTACAGCTCCTCTGAACTCATAGGTTTATTCTCTCTCCAGCCTGAGTAAGTGTATGGGAGGTTTAATCCCCCAAATTTCATTAAGAAAGCCTTGCTACATTGATTAAAGGGTCAGAAGAAAAAGAGGATAGGAATTACTAATCAGGCCCTTACCTGGTCTCCTTCCAGTTGTCACTATACTCTTTCCACATAATCATCATACATGGATTAAAGTGGAAACAGGCTTCTAGAGATCACGTAGTCCAACTCCCTACTTTTAGCAGGGTCAGCCACAGCAGGCTGCTCAGGATCTTGATTAATCAGGGTTTGAATATCTCCACAGATAGAGATACCATAATTTCTTTGGGCTATCTGTTCCAGTGCTCAATCACATGCAGAGTAAAAAAAGTGTTGTTTTTTTTTTTTCCTAAGTTTGAACTGAATTTCTTCTATTTCAGTTTGTGATGAGTGCCTCTTGTCCTGTCACTAAGCAAGGCAGAGTCTCATTCTATCTGTTTCACACTCTCCCATCAGGCCTTTATACACATTGATAAGATCCACCTGAGCCTCCTCTCCTTCAGGCTAAACAGTCCCACCTCTCTCAGCCTCTTTTCATATGACAGATATTCATTACCCTTAATCATCTTAGTGAACCTTCACTGGTCTTGCCTCACTGTATCCATGTGTCTCTTGTATTGGGCTGGGGCTAAGCTGGGTGCAACACCTGTGGCCTCACCAGTGCTGAGTAAAGAAGGATAGCCTCCCTTGACCTGCTGGTAGTGCTCTTCCTACTGCAGTCCCAGATGCTCCAGAAGGACCTCCAGGTCCTTTTCTGCAAAGCTGTTTTGCAGCCAGTTGATCTCCAGCATGTACTGGTACATGGGATTAGTTGTCCCCAGGTACAGGATATACTCAACTACAGAAATGATAAAGATTGACTTTGAAAACAGCATGCTAGAGGAAGCTCACCAGAATTATACTCTGGAAAGACAGGAAAATACAAAATCTCTAAGCTTCTTCACAGTGCCAAAAACATGACTGCTGTTCTATATCAATTTTGCACATCATCTTATTGAACTCTGGGACACAGACCTAGAATAATAATTCTTTATAAACCAATTCTAACATCTTCTAAAGGCTTCTGGTAAAACTGGAGCCTTTAAAGGTGATGGCAAGTGCATGCTAGTTGTTTCTGATGTAGCTCTTAAGCACGTAAATAATTTTTTATCATTAGGTATATGTTTATATCCAATATACTTATATGGATTGCACTTACACAGGTAGGAAATGCAGACCCCTTCAGGAATATAAAAATTCTATTTGTTATTGTTTGCTTTAGAACTTCCCCAAGTTTCAACAAGCTGAGGATACTTTTAGTATTTGTTTTGTTTTACACAATAAATACAGCAAGAACTGTATTTATTGTTTATTAGACATGCTACCATCATATTGTTTATATGAGTTTAGAGTTGCTATAAGTAATGAACACAATGCTTAACAAAACTAAGCAAACAGATTTTAGATCAAACAAACAGAACCACTTCTTGTATGGTGAATCTTCTCACCAGTTCTGCTGTGAGGAAAGGATGGGGACAGCACTGTTTGTGCTGGAATAACAGTGGGATGGCCAAGGCATTCTGAGACCTACCTGATAGACCAATATCTGCTAATGGTACAGATTTCTGAAAGTTCCGAGAGTTCTCCTTGCTTCCTCTAGATAGCAAAGATCACTGCAGAGAATTTGTCTACTTAAAGTGCTGTTACCTGGGTCAATTAGGTACTTGGTTCAAATATTGATCTTGTTGCTCAGCATTCCTGAGTTGTACCTACAGCCTGTATGACAGCGTGTGATACTGTAAAAGCAGTGGTAGGGTAGAAAGCTTGTTACTTTCTGATGCAGTATCTGCAAAACGTATTCAACTCACACGTCTCTGACTGAATGGTTGTGTTTCACATTGGAGAACCCCCTCCTCCATTTTTGTAAACTGATTACCCAGTAACATAATCATGTTATCCCTACCAAATCTTAGTCTTTCTTCAGTGAATTCCACACTCTATTTCAATTTAAAACCTCCATGGGCTCCAGTGTGAATTTTCTGCTTGCTACAGCTCAAGGGCAGTAAATGCAGAACTGCCCTGACCTGGATGGATGTCTTTTCCCTTTGGATTACTTACAAAGATCCAAGGAATGGACAACTTTCTGGTCTTTACAGATAAATGCATTTAAAAATAGACCATAAATCGTGCTCTGTAAACCCAGCAAATCTAGAATATCTGTGCCCAGACACCTGATTATGTTACCAGCACGCCAGGCAGCATGGTGCAACTGTCAGCCTCTCTGTGGGGCACAGTCACAATTAGCACACCACCTCTAAGGGTACTGAATTCTGTATCCTCTCCTGCAGCAGCCAGTGACCCTTTCTAAATGAGGTTGACTGGTGTTATTAGGGATACCATCTGCATGGTGCAATGTATTGATGAGAGGTGAGAGCTTTCTTTGGGTAGCAGCAGAATCCTTCAGTGCAATTCAGAGGAAGCTCAGGTGGTAACTGAAGGCATGTCTTACAGTGCAATCCAAGAGGATGATCAACAAACTAAATTAAATAGAAATGTGTGCTGTTTCTCTTTTGTTTCTACACCAAAGACAGAAAGAATTACAGGAATTAGAAATACTGCAGTATCATACTTGTCTAGCCATATTTTGCAAAAAACATTTTTTTTTCCCCAGAGATGCCTGCTCATTAACCTCCACTGGAAGAGAAGGAAATCAAAGTGCAATGAAAGTACAGCAAAACTCAGGCCAGATGCGTGGAAGAAAAAACCCAATCCATTTTCTGAAATGTTTCTGAATTTTCCTCAGTTCAGGGGACTGGATCTTGGCTTTACAACAGTTTATAGCACTTTAAAATGTATTATCCTTCTTGAATTCACAGCACCAGCAGAATCAGGGTCTGGATGCTTCAAACCTTACAACATACAATGTAGCACACCTTTCCTTTACTTCTAGAACAGGTTTGAAAACGTTCCAGGAAAATCTTGTTGAGATAGTTACTTACAGACTCCAGAACTCTTGAGTCATTGTAAAGGTATCAGCAAATTTTTCAGCAACGCTTAAGGTGACCCATTTTGTGTATGCACAATCTACAGGTATATGTATATTACAAATATATGTATGCATGTGTGCCTATGGTTTATTTACATACAAAAACATTGCTGCTGTGTAAACTGACTGACTCCTGAGATATCAGCTGAATTTATTCTAACACACTCTGTCAAATCTCTCAATTGCTGCATTACAGAAAATGAGTACTATGCACGTTCTGTTCTATTAGACTGGTGAAGGATTAGAAGACAGAAATGCCCATGTGTATGGCAAGAAAGATGGAAAGAAATGTTTGTTCAATTTTCAACAGGTCTTCGGAGATTAGAGACCCAGCAAACATAACTGATGCCTGTCTTGAGCTGAGTTCATCTGAAGTAAAGAAGTACAATGTCTGATTTTTACCACCAAGAAAACTGCCACATAAATCACATTTTTATCATTAGAAAATATAAAACATTCTGCAGTTCTGCCTTAGGCTCTTGGAAACTCACATACTTGAAAACCAGTGTTGTGGACGAGTGAGGAACATCCTGCAGTACAACTTTCACCAAGCTGGGATAGGCCGTGGCAGTGCTTGAAAAAAATCACATGGATACTGACAATCCAGAGTTAAAACTGCAACTTCACCATACCCATAGCAAGGGTAGAGGTCTCTCAAACTGAAGTTGGAAGAAGTGCCAACTGGCCTGGATTCAAGAGAGACTGAGGAGATCGGGGTTATAAGGACCTCCAATCATCTCTCCAAAACTCGCAGCTTACTAGCAGAACTGACATTGTTCCTTCTGCAGGTTTGCCAGGAGCTTTGTCCTCATGATCCAGCCAGTTGTACTGAACTGTATCACCCCACAGAACAACCTCCCAAAACAATACACCTCTCCTACTTCCCTGAGTCCAGCAGAGCTCAGTCATTTAACAAAAGCTTCATCCAATTGCTACATACCTCTGTCCTGGAAGGAATGCACCTAAAGTCAGACAGCACAAGTAACAGGCTTAGAGTCATGACTCTCTTGAGGACTTTTGGTGTCTTCCAGATCCAGCTCAACAGTGCTTTAATGCTTTTATTGAAATGCCCTCCTAGTTAAATCCTTAATCATAATGTAATCTAAGATCTTCAGACGTTATTTTCCCACCCCTTACCCAGGTGTTTAGGTATGACATTATCTAAAAATGTTTCTGCTGTGTCCCTTTTGTGATCTAATCAGGAAGGGAATGCAAGAAAAAATGCATTTTTCTAATTATGCTTTAAAAGATTACTTATATACATATTTAAGGTCTAATTTTAGCAACCTGCAGAACTTCTAGGGGAATTCTAACACAGTAAACTAATCATCATGATCAAGAGATAGCATAGTGAAGCCTGTAGTAACCCATACCACCTAAATGTACTTAAAGCAAAAATGGGCTATGCATACAAGTAGAAAACAAACCAACTGCTTAAGCAGGCTGTGGGTTGCACTAAACAAAGTTGCTATTGACAGAAATGCATTGACTCCGCCATGTCACAGGAACTGTGCATTCCAAAACAAAATCAAAATCTACCTTGCATCACAGTGCAAAGACAGCCAGCTCTGGGCCCTGGGGAAGCACATGCAAAGCAGGAGGCCTCTGAAGACAAATACCTTTCACTGATTCTAGACAGTTCATTCTATGGAGTGTCCCCAGGTGATTTCTAACTGCTACGGTGATGAACAGGCTGAAAGGCAATATCTCTGATACAAAAAAAACAAACAGAAGAGAAGAGAGCAACTAAACAAAGGCTGCTCAAGTCACTAACACAAATATCCGAAAAATGTAACTACAACAGTAGCAAATATTTTGGAATGGACATAAAATGCAAGTTTCAGAGCTGAAGTTGATGACTACATGAGAAAGAGATTGTGAGATGTTTCAATTGAGTATATTCACCTCTGCCTATTGCATAGTTCGACAGTCCTCAGGAGCATTTGGAAATGTGGTGACTGTGGTCAGGAAACAGTCTGTTCTCACATTTTCATGCCTCCCACTAAAGCTGATCTGTTAGCTGAGGAGAAGAGATATATCCTCTATATTGAAAAACATTGCAATAACATAGCTCCCTGGGAGAACACCTACATAGAATGACGTTAACTTGGTTTGTGCTTTGAAGATGACAGAAATGTAGGTATTTTGGGGATGGAGTGTGAGATGGGAGGAGGTGGGAGAGGACTTACTGCACACATGCATGCTTTCACTAAAAAGCTTCCTGATGATGAATCTCAATGAGCAGAACTACATAAACTTCAGGATCCAGTCTTTCTGTTCAGTGCAAATAATACATTAGCAGCAAATACCGCTCCTAAAAAAATAATACCTAAACAAATGCTAGAGAAGAGCCTAGATTCTTCACATCTTTCAGATAAATGGAACCTTGTCAAGTGAGAAGCCAATGGTAAAATAGTGCAGCAGTGACAAGAGCTCCAATCTGACAGTCAGGGCATACTGCTGTGCTCATGCAGTGCCTCAATGACTTTAATAAGTCTCCACAGAAGCAGAGCAGCTCCTTTGTACACTATCAGCTACAACACCAGGACCTAATTCAGTATTCAGCTCCACGCTCCCATCATGTTGGATATAATTCAGAGTTGGTGAGACAACTTGTAAAGGAAAAAAAAAAAAAAAAAGCAGTGGTTTCGACCTCTCCAATTTAATGTTAGCTTTTTATGTGTCTAACATCAAAGCATTTTTTCACTTCTATTTAATCAAAATTAATCACTGAGATTACCACAGTAATTTATGTTGGAGATTATTGAAACAAGTGTTTTATTAAATTCTGGTTTTATTAATAAAACACATTCTGGCTAAGGAATCATGTGAGTCTGCTATTAGAAACTATTAACTGGGAACTGGGAGTTAATCATAACAGTCATGCTGCCAGGTTCTTTGACAGCAACACACACTGGGTTTCTTTCTGCTTTTACTTTTACTAGCATATTCAAGTCAATTAGTTACTGTAGCACATAAGTGGTCAGAGTAACTCCTGTAAAACAGGGAAAGGAAAGAAAGGTAACTACATCTCAGCAGTTCTGAACAAAAAAGGGTAATCAGCAAGAGACTCACCGGCTTGATTAGTTGTGATGCTGACAGCAGCAAATTGTCTGGAAAGTGTACTCAAGTCAGATACCCCGTTGACTGCATCAATCTCAAACGTGTAATTGGTATGTGCCAAAAGGTCCACGACTGTCACTGTGGTGTTGGTGAGTCCAGTCTGACGGGGTAAGAATCGCACATTGTCACTACATGGCTCACACATCTTGATGTTTCCTCCACATTTTTTGCAAATTATGTTGAAAGTGACATCTTTCCGACCTCCAGTGTCAAGAGGCCAGCTCCAGTCCAGGATAACAGACGTCTCATTGATGTTAGAGATAACGTTTCTTGGAGCAGACGGTGGTCCTATAAAAGGAAAGAGGAAATGAGACAGAAGAGATTTTCTGTAATGCTCTAAGATGGAAGTAACAAGGGTGCAAAAATACATAAGTAAAAACCATAAATAACCAAACTCTTCTAGTTATTTCCTGTAGAGACTCCTGTAGGACTACAAACCTAGACCATCAAGGACCATGTTTTCTTATAGACAGACAGCACCCTCAGGGTACAGTCTAGGATTGAGGGCTGAAAATATTAGTAGACATGTAAAAATCTTAGCTCTTCCTCTTGAGTCTGACAAAGAACAAGAAGGACAAGATGGAAATAGAAGGCCATAAATTCAGCCCACCAATCTTTGGTAGCCTGTCTAACATGTAAGACATGAGAGGCAGTGGATGGTTGACTGCAATGGGACATGAGAGAAAGCAAGCAAGCTGCTGAGATATTGATGGAGGAGCAAGAATGACAGCCCGAGCATAATGATGCTACTCACTGGTGCAAGCCATGGATGGAGGGTCTTTCTCAGAGCGAAAGTAATTCTTTTCACACCTGCAGTTCAGAGATGCTTCTTCATAGGTAGAGCTGTGAGGTGGGCATTTGGCACACTTCACATTGCCAGCAGAGGCTTTGTAGAATCCAGGTCGACAAGCTGCAAAATAACAGGAGTATAGTTTTAAATTTCATGGATACCTCCTCGATTTTAACAATATATCTTTATTACTACCCTGGGACCCATCCATATGTAGATCACATTTTGCAGACATTAATTGCCTAAAAATACAGATCTTTCTTAAAATAAATCTGATGGAAATAAAACCTCTTTGTAGAATAGAGATCTTCATGCATCAACTTGAATTTGCATTTAATTTTTCCTGGAAAACAAAAGAGTGTATTGCTCACTAAGAATAAACATTTTCTATGTTGTATTTTGAGAATTTCACTCAATTCTCTTCTGATTGATTTACCAAAACATTGTCTCTACCCTGCATAAGAATCTAACTTTATCCTCTCTCTGCTACCAAGGTTTACTTACAAGGGCATGCTAGTTGTACACTGGGTCTCTTTTAGTTAAGCAGGACTAAGTAAGCCAAAACCAAGAAAATAACCTGAACAGGGACAGACCTATTTAATTTCTGAAGGACCATCCATCAGTTTCAATGAGCTGCTTCTGATACTACCTGGAACTCGCATGGTCTGTATGAGGTGATGCTTTTTATGTTAAGCCAGTCCTCTAGGGATGATGCTTGAACCCACAAAAGCTGTTTCTGGAAAACTCTGGGGGTGGTGTTTCATTAACATTGGCGCATTGCTTCTATTTTGACTCGTTACATTTTAGGCTGATTCATGGCCACATTTGCATCAGAAGAAAACAGCCTTTGAAGGACGTTACAGAAATGAACTATTTACCAAGAAACTTTCTATGAAAAACCCTTATAGTGAAATAACACTGTTGAATTCTTTCCACCAAGATGATATCACCATCTGAATATAAATAAAAAACCTCCAACCAAACCCAGATAAGAATGGACAGATATGCATCCTTCTCCAAATGGAAATTATCATATGAAACCATTCTGGTTGACACTGATCACCTTCAGGTCTGTACTCACACCTACAACAACCATACACAGAAAAAGAACATAACTAAAGGGAGCACACCTTAAAATGTGTTCACCTGCTGCACTTTAGTTCCACAGCAAAAACTTCCTACCACACAAGCACACTAGGAAAAGTCCAATACATTCTCATTACAAGTACAATGAAAAAAAAAAAAAGAGTAATACAAAGAAAAACATTACTTCTTTTTGTGTCTGCAGCAAGACAGTTAAGCTTGAATAAAATAGGCCAGGATGTGTCACTGCTAATTTGAAGCCAAAAGCATGGGATCACCAGTCTTAGCATAAGCCTAAAAAAGGGACACACTTTTTCGGGTTTGCTTATGGAGATGAACTGATTCATAAACAGTGTAAAATCCAAGATACAAGACTGAGTGGTCATTTGTACTCATCGAGTATTCATGCACTGCTCAAACAGAAAAGCATCTGGATAAACAGCCTGAGGTGGAAAAAATAGGCCAGAATAAAAATCACAGCATCTTTGTAAATGATGGAGGAGAGAAGCTGCAGCATTAAACTGCATGTTCAGCTTCTGCATTATTGCTCATAACCAAAACCTAACTGAAAATCTGGGTTAGGCAAAATTATTAGTTTCTGGTGTCAAAAACCTGAATGAAATGCACTGGCAAACAGAGAGAGAACAAAGCCCTCCAATGGTCACATGTGCCACTCTGAAACATCTTAATCAAGGAAACCTTCTGCACAGTGCATTGAACACAGTGTGGGAAATATGAAACATTTCACAAGGAAGCACTAATCTCAGCTGCTCTTCAGCACTTCGCAGCCCTCACAAATCAAGGCTCCTGGCTGCAGCTGCTATCTCAGACTTCAGTGCTAGCAAAGCAGCTGGGAAAGATGCCTCTCACTCCCAAGTTGTCTCCTCCAAGCCCTGAAGAAACAATCCCAAGGAGGCATGGGTCCAACAGGCAATCTGTGAAAGAAGAATTGCTAAAAATTACCTTGTGGCAAAGTTCACATAGTCTAATGCCAACCTGCCTGATCTAGCTCAGCCTGTCCTCCCTCAGCTGGCATGTCTTGTGTTTCCATCTCCTAGAAGGCTGAAAGGGTGTTTGGGGATTTCTGTTTAACTTGAGGAAATAAAGGAAATCTAAGCCCTCTTAAACACCACCAACTAGGAGAAAATACAGGAGGAAGAGTAGATGGCTTTTTTGGTTTTTTTGTTATTGTTGCAGCCTTTTAAGACTCAAATCTCATTCCCTTGCAAATACTTCCCCATGATGCACATGCCACACTTAGAGCAAGCCTCTTTGCTCTCCCTCTGGCTGAAAGAGGGGCCTCAAATGATTTTACTGTCTCTGGGCACAGCACAGCCATTCCTGGCCCTAAGACAATGAGCCAGGCAGAAAAGAACAAATGCCAATCCTGCTCTTATTAGTAACTAAGCGAACATATTAAAGAATAAACATTGCACTACATCTGTCCAGCTAATTACACAGCACTTTCAACACTTCCCATGGAAACTTGCTGCCAGGTATTAATCTCAAATGGTTTCACTTAATCACATCTGCTCAAGCTTCAAGGGACATTTTTATATTTTTGAGCAGGCATGAGCAAGACAAGGATGTATTTATTAATACATATAGCATATTTAAAAAATAATTTTATATGCTAGTTTAATGTAAAAATTAACTTAAACCCGAACCTTTGTGATGTGTTTAATCTCCCTAAAAGACACAATTTCCACTGCTTATTAAGCATAATTGTTTCATAGCATAATAATGCATGAGCATTTATTTACAGGATGGAACTACTGTGTTTTGGACACTTTCAAAGCACCTACCACTGACATTTTAACATGGTAATGAATCTAACATAAGTAAATAAGCTTGTGTAAGAAGTGGACAGATTTTATAGGGTGAGGAAGGGAAAGGAAGGAATCAAAATGCTCCATTAATAAATGTCTCTCTCATCCTTCCTGTGAAAACCCATAGATCTCATTTAAGAAAAGGTGGTGGTGGTGAAGCCAGAGAAAAAAGGAAGAAAGAGGGGCATGCATAAAGCACTCTGGTAATACGAGGTCAGGCTGCTTTTCCAGAGGGACAGGGATTTCATCATTTTGCACTTCTGCTAATGCAGTACAGAGTGAGCAGTTGGGGCAGAGGGATGAGCCAGTCAAATCTCTGCTGCTCTGCTATGCCCTAGAAAGGGCATCCGAATCTCATATCTTTCCCTCAGGCTGTCTTGCACTTTCTGCCTCTGTCTGTCAGATTATTCACAACTGCAGCCCAAAAGAGAAAAAAAAATGCAATTATACTTGAAATGGAAACTTGGAAAGGGGGTGCCAATAGAAAATGTTGTCAATGTACTTACTATTATTATTCTTTTCCTAGTAATTTTTTAATTCTGATATATGAGAGAAAAAAAAAAAAAAGAGGCCTTCAAAAGGCATTCATTTTTTCTATCTCATAAAAATTTGATTACATGAACTGAAGGAAGAAGGTATGGCTTTTTGAGGTGAATAGCATGGCTTTGATTTCAATCAGGATGAAAAAAGGACTAGCATAGGAAGTCTTCACAGAATCTGTAATTTCAGCGTGGGAACCAGCTGCGAGCAGCAGTTGCTTTTTTCTCAACATCATTTTCTAGAAGCTAAGAAATTTTCCTTTCACTCACAAGAGGGAACAATGCAAGAGGAAATAGATGTGATGGGCTGGGAAGAAAAACCTCTTGGCACACTAAAAGCGAGTAAAGGAAACCTTGAGATCTTCTACACACATGATAAAAACTGTACAGCAAGGCTGTCTGGTTTTGCTTTTTAAGGTCTCCTCAAGTCAGATGCATACCTGTGGGCTCAGTGACTCCTGTGATAACTCCAAACTGCAATATTAGTTTAAAACTGCATACAGTCTGATTTAAATCTCTCTTATCCGAGGGCAAGCCACACTGTTGTTATTGAAGTCACCTACTGGTAAGAATTTCAGGGCTGCAGTTGTCCTTGTTACTGTATGAAAATGACTTTCCCTAAGCTATAACTGTTGAGTCTGTCTCAGAGACAGAGAGCAGGGAAAATTATTTCAGTGAAACAAAAATGAATGCATATAGCAAGCTATGGTAGTTACTGCTTAAAGAAATGTGACTGTTTTCAACAGCAAAGTTGAATTTAGCCTCTGTTTGACTAACCTGTTTGAGATTAAAACATGGTCTTAATTAAGGGTTAAATGATTCATTTAAATCTGAATTATTTTTAAATTAAAATATAAAGCTGTCAGTAAACTTGAGCCTTTTAGTATTCAGACCCTGTAGCCCCCAGACACCAGAGCATCACCAATTCCCAGTCATAAATACCAACTGACAACCTGAGCCTGCACTACCTGAGAAGATGACTTCCCATCCCTTGTACTCCAGGCCTGACAGGGCCCATTTTCCTGAACAAGGTCAAAGGAACTCTTTATTTACAAAACAAGTTGCACTCCCCAGTCCTACAGGAACTCTTTTTTTGGTGTGTGCTCTGAATGGAGGTATGATGCTTTGAGGCAAGGCTCAAGCATTGCAATGCACTGGAAGCAGATACATGCAGCCATGAATCCAGGTGTGCAATGGGCAGCATCCACCAAGCGATTGAGTGTTTCATTCCTTTGTTCCTCTGCTCTTAAATAAAACAACCTGGCGACAAAATGCCACTGGGTCATTAAACTACAGCATTTAGAAAAGAAGGGAATCCAATCATAAACCTGTACAGCTGACGGTTACCTTAACATTTCTTCATAGCATGAGTGACAATGACCCTGTACCTGTCCCCTGCAGAAAGGACAGGGAAGAATTTCCCTCATGCATAGTCTGTAATAGAGGAGATTTGCAAACCACTCCCACTGTCACTTGTGGACATGGCACACCAATGAGCACCTGCAGAGGTCCTTAAGCTGAACCTAAAGACACAGGATGACCTTTGGCTGTGCGGGTTTGCTGGGGAGGGAATTCGGCCGACTGGTTCACCTCAATGCCCTTGTAAGAGCCTTACATCTTTGTAGCATTCCCAGGTTCCTTTTAAAAGCATTTACACAGCTCTTTTCTCTCACTACGAATATTATGGTTGTGCTTTGGAGATGCCAACAGCACTATGTTTATCACCAGTAACAGAATTACACATTCACCCACTCATACGTACATGTGCACATGCAAAATGAGATGGAACAGTTGTCAGCTTGTGCAAACGGATGGCATAACAAGCAGCACAGATCAGCCTTATAAAGCTTTCAAAACCATTTCATTTTCTTTGTGCGAGTTATTTCTTTCCCTTCTTTGAGAAACAACAAAAAGGTGAAAATCATGATTAACTTCAAATGAAGATTTCAAAACTGTTGATTTCATGCTGCTGTCAGAAATTAGAGGGTAGATTTAGAGCAGATAGAAAGAAGAATTATTTTACGGTGAGGGTGGTGAAACAGTGGCTCAGGTTGCCCAGAGGGTTGGTAGATGCCCCATCCCTGGAAACACTCAAGGTCAAGTTGGACGGGGCTCTGAGCAACCTGATCTAGTGAAAGATGTCCTTACCTATGGCAGGGAGTTGAACTAGATAATCTGTCTAACTCAAACCATTCTCTGAAATTATATCCAGCTATTTGTGTTACTTTCCTATGCTAAAAATAACACTGTATAGATACAGTATAGTTTGGCTCAGATACATGAAGTGTAAGAAATGAAGGTAGAATTCTGCCCTGAGTCATCCTACCCTCAGTTTTTATCATGTGTCATTCACAACACTGCAAATGTCTATTTTTTTCCTCCCTTGTTCATTACAGCAATCTGCTACACAGGAAACAATACTTTATACTGTAAGTTTTCTACAAATTTCCTGAAGGCAGGGAAACCATCTTCAGCAGCTCTTCAGTGTCCATAATTATATAAAAAACCCCACCTTATCTATGACATCACATATGTGCATATCCTGTCTCTCCTGGGGCTCCAAGTACCTTCTTGCATACTCACCCAGCCAAAATAGGCTTCTAAAAATCAGTGTATTTTTGATTCTTATTTCCACTGAACTTAAGGCACACTTTCTGTCATCAGATCTGAATAAACAGTAAGACACCACTTAAGAGAGTAGATCTCAAAGCTAAGCACTATTGCTTACAGAAGAAATAGAGGTACAGGGCTAAATGTCACAGCTACACTTCGACAAATCCTTGTACCTGCTGAGGAGGAGGAAGAGGAACAGGAGTCGTCAGGGGTGATCCTAATCCTTGTCAGCAGGTGAAGATCCCCACTACTGCTGAGCAAGCATAGCATGCTTTCTCTTTGCTGGCCTGTGGTGCTGACACATGCACTCACTGTCCCTGCCCAGGGGAGGAGGGATATAAGATGGAGAAAGACTTAAATGAAGGCTAAAAGCTCTGGTGGGGCTGGACCCCATTACCACCAAGGTAAGAATATCCCAAGGAAGAGGAAAGGACACTGTCTTTCTCATTGCCTGTAGGATTCTGTTCTATTTCTTGAGGAAGTAAAAACTTACAATTATTCTTAGAATTCTTTATATTTTTTTTATATTATCTACCTTGTAGTCTTCAGCATACTATACATAATAACTGAAATAATTACAAAACAAGTAGCACTTGGAGCCACAGCAGAAGCAACCTAGCCATTTTTGGTAAGCATTATAATCAAATCAGTAAAATTTCATATTGTCTTTCTTGTGCACAAGACATAAGTTTTACACTGAAAATCCAGGCATAACACTAAAAGTTGCATTTTAAACACTCAAGTGAATTCCCACCGCTCCTTTCACTATTAGCTGTGCAACAGTGCTGGAAAAAATGCAGCTCTTATCGGTGAGGAAACTACTGCCAAAGGAAACATGCATAATGTGTACTTTTGCATCTCTAACTGGAAAATACAGTAACCATAGCCAAAGCCATTGATAGCTTTGGAGAACTACTGCAGCTGTTCAGTGCAAGAAGAAATCAACAATTATCAAAACTGGTGCAATTTCTTTCCTATCGCTAGGCCTCCTCCAACAGTAAGAGGCCAATAATCTGAGTGCTCAGGAAATGACCTCTCTTCTCTCCACCCCTCTCCTACTCTTACAGCCTCTCTGACAGTAGGATGCATGGGGCAAGGACTCAGTGCAATGCGACACTGAAATGCCGCTAGAAAAGTACTCTTCGGGATAAGCACTTGTCATTTTTTACACCTGAAAGCTGCTGCTAGCACAAAAAACATGTTCAGTATTATGAGTAAATTTCTGCTTTTTCATCCCCGCTTCATATTTTATAGTGATCTGTGACCTTAACATATTTTAATCAAATGCTTTTTAAATTGGCTTTATTCCCAGGTCAAGTCATTCAGCAGAAACAATTCCTGTTCTTTGTTTAATAACTGTTACTGGCAGACGTATTAATTATATGTACATAAGAGATAGCTTTATCCTGAGGGAATAACACTGCACCTTTCAACTGCAGTCTGTAATAGCTCCATGTTATGCCTTGCAGGCTTCTGTATCTCTTTTTCTGAAGTGCATTATGGCCATGATTGCTACCAGCAATATGACTGAAAGTGCAATGTCAAAGACAGTAGGTCTAAAACACAGTATCACAGCAAAGATATTCTCACTTGCAGGTAAACAAATATCTTGTTTCAAAATATATAATGCATTTCAGCTTCTTTGCAGGCAGTTTTGGTGAAAAGAAATCTTTAATTAATAAGAAAACACTGGAACTACAGCCTTGATTCAGAATTGAAGCACAATAAACAAAGTTCTACCTTAATTCCACCCATACTTAGTGAATCACTTAAACGAGTATTTAAACATGGAATTTAATAAACTCATGTTTATAACCACCAACTTTCACTTTCCCTAAACAAGAAGTTTTCCTGAAGCAAAGCCTGGACACACTGAGATACACTAAGCTATCTTTTTGTCAAATAAAGAAATTTAATGTTCTGCTTTTTAAAAACTTGATTTAATCCACACAGAGATGAAAAATAACTTCCTAATTCAAGAAGCACTGTAAAAAAAAAAAAAAAAACAAAAAAACCCAAAACAAAACAAAAACAAAACCCCCGTAA
>JANIJG010009125.1:105779-117643 GCA_024611175.1 Megaceryle torquata | reverse complement strand
AAAAAAAAAAAAAAAAAAAAAAACCAAAACAAAACAACAAAAAAACCCCAAAAAAAAAAAAAAAAACAAAAAAAAAACCAAAACGAAATCAATTTAAAAAAAAAAAAAAAAAAAAAAAAAAAGGTTTTTACAAACACACATATAAGGAAGTTTTAAATGACCATTTGGCAAGGATAAAAAGTAAAAAGATACTTTTTCCTTGAACTAAAATTATACTAGGACTCCTCAAAAGCAAACTAGATGTAAGATCTCAACAGCTTCAAACAATGAATGTTTTCTAACGGCAGGCTGAATGTGCCACAGAGGGATAAAGGCAGCACTGCTCTGGTTTAGTCTTTCCTCAACCTCCCCTCTCTTCATGTCAGAACTTTTAAAAAACCAAAACCACACAAAAGAACAACGAACAAAACCCCCACCCCCAAAGCAAACTAAACAGACTGGGTAGACAGGGAAGCCTCTGTCCAATGGGACACGGGCCCTTGGGAAGATATTTCCTTCCCAGTTCAGTGCAAAAAAATCAAGATTGTGCCTGGTAATTCTCCCAGGCTATTTAGCTAATAAATGAAAAACAACTTTACACAGATCTATCATGAACTTATCTTCTCTGTAATGAACAAACACAAACTTTTCAATCAGCTTTTACAGGAATATCTTCTATGCTTTGGTTATACTCATCTCCAGTTCTGCAGTGCCATTTATAAGGTGGAAAATGCTCTTATTCTTTTTGTAACGCTTCTGATTGATTTATATATTTGACTACATTTTATCTCAACATCTGTTTCTAACACATTTGGGACTTTGGTTTGTTTTTTATTTCCAGCAATTCATTGATCAGGCTTACATCTCCCAGTTGTCTGTGTCAATGCACATATCCCAAGCAAAACCAGTTAATTTAGAAATACAGCAAGTCTGCATTTTCTCTCTGTGAGGGAGGGAAGATGATTTTGCATTTACTGAGGCTGAATGTTCTTTTGCAACTTTCCACCCTTGTTAATGCATTCAGGGGAACGTTGCTGTCCCCATTCTGCAGATGAAAAAATTAATGCAGAACAGGCTCCAAATCCAATGTTCTTTCTTCCAGTGACATCTCCTAATCAAAATATTGCCTGGTGGGTTGTGTAATGTTATGAAGAGCTCAGCCCATATCTCCAGTGACATAGGTCCACTACTGCAATTAGCATGAATTAGTACTTTTGTTAGTAGTCTCAGCAGAGCTGTCAAATTAATTGGGAAAAAAAAAAAAAAAAAAAAGAATAACAAATGCCTTTCCCCTTAGAGATATTATTTCAGGTCAGGGTTGAGGCATATTACTTGAGCAGTGTGGGGAAGCTTATGTTCATTATGCCCTCACTGAACCTGTTTTGTTGATAAAAAGAGAGGATTTTGGTTTCTGAAGCTGTTAATCCAGTACCACAAGCAGCCCACTGACATAAAAACCCAAGACCATCAACTTTATAACACTGAAATATTCCATCTGCTGATAAAAATAAATAAAGGCTTAATAGACAGTGGCTGGAATACCTATACATTTCTTTTTCATGAACTCTCACTTTCTCACACCTCAAAGTTAGTTCTTTAATTTTATCTCTAATCTGCAGAAGTATTCAAAAGATAAGGCACTGTTTTCTATATTTAAAGATATTTCTGAATTCAACCACTGTAGACCTGGCTAGACATATATAAGTCTTAAGTTTTAGCAAGTAAGTACTAGAGTTGTTATATTGTCCTCCCTTACCAAAAAAAAAAAAAAAACCCAAACCCAAAAAAAACAACAAACCAAAACAAACAACAAAAGCTTGACATTTTTAAGTACTCAGATTAACAGGATGCAAAAAGCTAAAATCGTGAGGCTATGTGTCATTTGATGAGGGCTACTGAATCTCTTACTGTTAGTTTCACTGCCAACCACTGATATATTGCTGCTTGAATTCACTGAGAGGTGGTGGTGGGAAAAAAAAGCTCTGAAAAACAGAATGGTGCTGCAAAGGTAGGTGCTTAAACCTGTATGAAAAAATTCCTGCGGTTTAAGATGTTATCATGACATGCTGACATAAGCCTGAGATGCAATTTAGTGTTTCAGAATACAGTCATAATTTGTAACAGCGAACGAGAAACAGCCGATGCCTTGTGCTAGTTATGCTGTTAATAATGCTTAATGGGTGCATCTACACCAGATGGTTCAGATCTGAATAACACTTTTAAGGAAAATCCTAGTTCTTCCTTCCTGTC
This sequence comes from Megaceryle torquata, assembly GCA_024611175.1. Lineage (NCBI taxonomy): Eukaryota > Metazoa > Chordata > Aves > Coraciiformes > Cerylidae > Megaceryle > Megaceryle torquata. The sequence goes on along the minus strand of JANIJG010009125.1, from coordinate 115,414 downwards.
ATGATCTGGATCATAATGTAAAATGTCTCCAGAAAGCACATATAGGTATACTGGAAGATGCAGTCCCTGCTACAGTGATGCTACTGGACTGGGCTAGAGATTTGCTGGAGTAAAACACGCTGAAATGGTTATGGAATTGGCACAAGGTCTTTCCTATCAACTGCTTAATGCTACTGATCTGCTCCTACTTGGCCACACTGCTTTGTAAGGTAGACTTGCTAAACTCATGAATACCAGCCTTCAAATAACTCCATGCAGTCTGTTTTGCTGAAATTGTTATATATTCCCATAAGAACAAATATTGAAAAAGCCCTGATAATGTATAAAGGGGATGATTTTATTATTGTAGAGCCATTAAACATATAACCACAAATAAACAGACATTATTGTCTGTATTTTATCATGTTTAATAGGACGTGGAATAGGCACAAACATATCTTTCAGTGACAGCTAAAGACAGGCTTTAATCAGAGGATGAAAACATTATGGCTTCACCATCATTATAACATCCTCTCTTCTTCATGTGCCTTTTTCACTGACTGTATTTTCATCCTTCCAGTGGAAAGCCTGAAAATTAAACAGTTATGGCCTCTGGGGACATCTGTGCACTGACAATCCTCTCACAGCTGAAAGAAAAAGCCCAAGGCTTTTGCAAAACTATCAGACTGCTCAAGTGTGGTATTTATACATTGTATGCTTTAGCTTTTATCTGGAATTCATTGGTATTTTGCCTTTTTAAAAGAGAACTCTTAATTATTTAACATGCATTTTCTATACATGTATTAAAAATGTCTAGCTTTGCAGGGTAAGCAATTATCCACTGAACAAAAAGCCAATTAAATGTAAATTAATCCCCCCACACACAGTTCAGCATTTTTATTCACTAGCCTGATACCTGTGTGAATTCAAGGGGGGTAGAGTCTCAGCCGTTTAGAAAACAAAGAATGTGGTGTGTTGCATTTTACCAGACATTTGCTACAGAATTAAACCTCTCCTTGTAGTGGTGAAGCTTTACAAACAGTAACAGCAACAAGAACTCAAATATTCTCCAACAGCCTTTGCTTTTCAATGCATAAAATTCATCAGAAGGGAAACTAAGTTTCCAGTATTGCACTCTGCATATCTTTTCTATAACAAATAATTCTGTGTGCTTGTATAAAATGTCACGTGTTTAATTAACAGTTTTCAATTCCACTGAAGCTCAACACTAGCAGCATGTTAACACCATTGATTCTTATGGGGGAAAGAACTGAAAGCAGCATTAAAATATATTTAATGACTACACATTGTTCTACACAAAAGCTTTTGCTGTATAGACATCATATCTTCTTCTGACTGAAGAATATATAAGCACAAAGGACTTAACTACACCACTGTTTTTAATTTTTCTTGCTTTAACAATTCAAAAGCTGAAACCAAGGAGGTTGAAAGGACATACAAAATCCTCAAATGTTGAAAGCATTTAGGCAAATCCATCATGAGATATGAAATTGAGCATCCTGTAGCAATTGATGCAGAAGAAGGGTTGTGGTGGAGTTTTTACCTCCTAGGATTATTCCTACTTACTCCTCCTAGAATCATTTGGAGTTGACTAAGAATTTTGACCCACACACTGCAATTGAGCTGAAATAATTATTCTGTTTCATCTTGGAAACAGGGAAGTCAACCTACAGCTGGTTACTTTGCTTAAGCAAAACTCTGATCAGAGCTCTGTTTCTAAAAGACCTATTTTACTTCTGATCAAATCAGGTCATAAAACCTGATGGCACATTTAATAATGAAGTAAATTATATGGTAGGATATTGAACTAAAATTGAATCTTACTGGGTCAGGGCAGTCCATTGCTGTCTAGATTGTAAGTGATACACCATCACAGTGATGTATATAAAACACAGGAAATTGTTGCATATTAATAGTATAGTAGTTTAATCAGCCCTCTGAAGAATATCCAATATATTCAAACACAGACATATTTTGATCTGGTTGTAACTCTGCTGAAAGGCCTATATTTTATCATTTCATAAGGCCTTTAAAATCTTTTATTATGTGCAAAAATTAAAACAAGTTACAGCCACAGAAGGTAGAAGAAATCTCAAGACAATGGAAAATGTTTTCTTCTTTCTTGGTTAAGTTACATATTCAGTTTTTCTATTTATTTATATTACTTTAAAGAACAAAAAGGTATCTAGAAGAGTGTTCTTCTCTGCACACTCTAAACTTACAGCCAAATAGTACAAAAATAGCACATACAACCAAACAATATCAGGTTTGTTGCATCCAAGAGACTGGACACAAAATATTTGTTTTTCTGCTAACTGAAAATTCAAGTTAAACAAATCAGTTCAGATAACTGAAAAATATTCTTCTCAGATTGCTTTTGGCAAAGCTATAAGAAAAGTATACTTAAGTCCTCAATTCGTTTTTCTTCTACTGCCCTATATATCACACAGCAAGAAACTGTCTCCCCACCCTGATTCTCATAAATTTCCTTGAACAGCCTGGGGCACTCAGAGGTTCAAGAAAAAGCAGGTGGAGCTTGCAAAGGCACAGAGGCTCACTGACCACAGTATTCCTCCACCTCAAAGGACATTTCTGAAAATACTCTCTGCAGTTCTAGCCATAGCAATAAATAAAGGATGGATGACCTCAGCATTATTTAACATGGGGTATAGAGCATATTTCTAAAACCACCAAGGACTATGATGTTGGAAATAAACAGAGTAGCTAATTTCTCCAATTAGAACAATCAAGTAAAAAAAAGTCTTGAAAAATTAAGTTTTCTAATTATTAATGACTTCAACTGAGACAACTGGTTTCCAGCACACATAATATTGTAAGCTTTTTGTCACTAAATACTACATTTGAAAAAATTGCCAGTTGAACATCCAGCAGTAGACATCACTGGGTAAGAAACTCCCCTTTCAGACCTTGAATCTTACTTCAGAACCACACTGGGATAGATAAAATGAAGGTAATACCATTGCCTTGTTTTGTAGAAAAGGTGCTGAAGTACACAACACGCTTAAATGCTTGGTTTTTTCAACAAACAAGATATAAAACACAGAGACAAATAGGAACCTAACAATCACTGCTGTCCTCCCAAGCTGACACAGAGAATAGGAAAAAGGTTCATTCCTAAGTTGTTACATGTCTCATATCCATTAATAACCATGTGAATTTCTGAGAACCCAAAACTGACAGATGGAAATCTACACCTGAGATAAAGACTTTGCAGACTGGTTAGATAATACGTAAGCTTCCTGGACACAGCTGCAATTCCCAGACCTGTGCTGGGATGTTGTGGGCACCACAGATGGCTTGGAAGCCATCTCCCAAGGCAACCTGCTTCTTTGGTGTGGCTCTTCCAGAGCCTGTACAGGTATTCAGTTTGGGACTACCCTGGTCTACCAGAAAAGGTTACATAATGTCTTTCTGCAAAGCCATGGTTCAGCAAATCACGAACTCTTAATTTCACACCACCAACTGGTGTATACACTCCCCATATGGAGTTTTTCTCCTAGGTAAGTGGCTGTGTTCTTTAGACAGATGAATCTAGTTAGTTGGAGTATAATAGAAACCTTGTAACAATAAATTCAAAAACATTCATAAACATGCTTTGCGGCCAATATAAACCTCAATGCCCATGTAAGTCAGTAAAGCTCTGACACATTTTTTTTTTCCTCTTGCTCCTCTCCTTGCTGCCTGCACTGTATGTTGCATTAAAAGTATAGAAGCAGTGATTACAACAGGCATGTATTTTGATGGTATTGTCAAAAAGCATTAGTGAAATGCCATATTATAGCATACCTAATCTGAAATGATCTTCTACTAACATGAATGTCACTAATACTGTGATCTGCCATACTAACATCAAGCAGTAAGATGAAGACAGTTTTCCACAGTTATAAACCTGTTATAAATTAACTGTGCAGTGAACCTTCTTTGGACTGCCTTCAGTACTGACAAAATACCCTGTCTAAACAATGCATGGCCAGCAATATAAGGGCAGCTAGCTTACTCCAGTACCATCACAACTTCCCCCCACTCCTCTGTGCCACTTAGGACAGGGATTATGAGTTGCTGTGTTCAGGTCCAGCTATGAATGGGGACATTGATTTGCACTGACCAGTAGGCAGTCACTTTCAGATACAACTATAATTCACTTTCTAACTCTTCCCTAATAAGGGAAACTTTGCTTTTACACTAGGACTCACTGTTAAGGAATGTTTTACTCTTTTCCCACTTCTTTTAGTTACAGCAAACACTGGGTTAAATGTGTGTACAGCACATACTTCAAATAGGCTAGCAGCAACTAGTCTTGTTATTCTTGATTAATAATGTAACTTAAGAACTTGCAACTGATTTAAGAGTTGCCAACAGTCCCAGTTTAGAAAAGAGTGATGCAATGCTTGTAAATTTGTCTTGAATCGTATTAATCCCCCTTGCTACCCTGCAAGCAGTTGGAAATGTTACTGTCCTGCGTGCTCAGTGGCACCCTCCTTTTGCTTTGCTTTATTCGTCGCAATGGTTCTCTGACTTCTGTCCTCAACTTTTCGGAATTTACTCAGAGACTGATACCACCGTGATCAATGCAACATGAGATGCTCACCCAATTTAATAGGTGGCCACTTCCAAAGTTCAGAAGCAAACATTAAACTCAATGGACCATTGTGGGGAAGAAGGAACAGTACTTTCCAGAGCTGGCTTTTTTAATGAACAGAGGGACACATGGCACACTTGCTGCACACCCTACAATTCTTTCACTCTGAATCTGCAGGGGGAAAAAGTAATTCTCTAAAATTCATCACAAGAAACATCCAACTGCCTACTGGTCAGGGGCAGAAATTCTAGACTTCTGGCTTGTAGGATGATTTGTACCTATCAGTCTTTGTGTATCCTCACTACACACAGATCTGAAATGACAGCTAGTTTTACAGACACATGACTTCTTAGAAAACTGGAACTGCTGTTACCAATTCTTTATACCCTTTTGAAAATATCAGTGGTTAACGCCGTATTACCAAATCCTCAATTTGCATTTAATACCAAAAATCTCCCCATCTCCCTCTACCCATGCACTTGCCAAAGTCTCCAGTAAGGTTTGGATGTTTTTATCTCACTCTTCTTACAGAGTCTTTTCTCAGTCTTTTACAATTGTAGCATGACAAAGTCAGAATAGGAGTTAGGGCTCTGGTAAGTAGTAAAGTGTTCTGTAAAAAGCACCTTTCTCCTAAAACTCCTATGTTGCAATGTGCTCACAAGGTTCAGGCAACATGATTCCAGCCTCTACAACAGCATAACAAGACTTCCAAAGTGGTGGGGGGAACAAAAAAAGCCCCAAAGTCTCAGACATTAGGAATGCCAAACCAATTTCAATATGAAGCCTGTAAGGAAATATCAAGTTGAATTTTCTATTGAACCATAAAGAAAGGTAAGGAAATATTTAAAGACATAAAAGAAAACCTTAGAAAATAATCATAAAACAATAGGAGAGGCTTTTTTCTTTTAAATTAGCATTTTACCTAATTTCTAATTTCTATTTAATTTCTATCTAATTTTTATCACATTTTATCTAATTTATATTATTTTCAAATAAGCCTACTACTTCAATACTCATTTGTGCTAAGATACCACAGTCTAAGTAAAAAGTAGAAGTTGTGAGCAATATCTAAGTAGTATCCTTCCTAATATACAGGGAAAAGTTGCTATGATATTTTCACAACCAAATAGTCTGTGAATTCCAGATTATTAAAATAACTCCATGTTCTAAAAGCTCTTGAAATAGTTCCAATTTAAGCAAGAGAAAAGTTGGCTTGGGTGAGCAGTTAAAAGTGCCTGTGGTTATTTAGTCTTCTTGTTTACTAAATTTAACACTGCCTCTTTGGGGCTGGACTCCTGGAGATACAAGTCAGTTAGATACTGCCAAGTTCAGTGGTGAAAAACTCAGAGTGACAACCTGGTTATCTAATTGTTAGCAGCAGGCAGCAGCAGTTGTAAGTAGTAAATTAATATGTTTGGGGGTTATGCTAAACAGGAATAATTTACAACAAATTGGTATCAGGAGCACTTTTAATCAGCCACAATCTGTAAATTCTGAATTTCCATTAAAATAAATTGTAATTGCATTTGCTTCTACCAAGTCTGATTTTGACTGCAGGAATGTTGAGTGGCAAAAATAGATTATTAGGGGCTTGACTTTCTCTCTAGACTTTCTCTCTCTAATTACATACACGAGAATTGGAAAATGAGCATACAAAGTTATGGGAAGTTATTAAAAAGTTATTGCACAAACCAATCTTTTTCCCACATATAAAAACAAGGTCTAACTCTGAGTCCAAGAGACCCCTAATGACTGATCAGCTACTGAAGCAGCAGCTTACTTAAGGGGTAAAGAGAACAGAAAACAAAAAGAAGAAGGGAGGTGGGGGAAAACCCCCTCTCTGGAAAATTTAAAAGGTTATTTCCAGGGGTGACACCAGTTAAAGGCAACATGATCTGATTATAAATGATAAATAACCAGCCAGCATGGAAAAATTAGGTAAGGCTAATCTTGCCTCTGTGGAGAGACTGAAAGTCTTCTCAAGATCCCTGCCATCCTTACTCTCTTCCTCTCCCACCACAACACAGGGCTGGGAATTTCTTGGACAGGCCTTTAAAACCCATGAGAAACAAATACTTTTGCATAATCACATACTCAAAAGTAGAAAAACAGACCACAAACAAAAAGCACTTCGCATTGATCACTGTCAGAAAAAAGACACCAGATTAGAAAACCACTCCAATGACGTCCAGTGACAGGACACAGGGCAATGGGTGCAAAATGGAACACAGGAAGTCCCATGTTAGCATAAGTACAGACTTTTTCACGATGAGGGTGACAGAGCATTGGAACAAGTTGCCCAGGGAGGATGTGGAGTCTCCTCTGTAGACATTCAAAATCCGCCTGGATAAGTTCCTATGTGACCTAATATAGGTGATTCTGCTCTGGCAGGGGTGTTGGACTAGATGATCTTCCAAGGTCCCTTTCAACCCCAAACATTCTGTGATTCTGTGATCCATGCTAGCTGGTAGTCTCTAGATTTTGTAGAACTGCAGTCAAACTGGCTTAGGTGTATTTCTCTTTCAGCAATCGCTATAGAAACTTCTGTGTATCAGTATTTTTCTTAGCTATAGCTTCACTCTTTAATCTGAAGCTTTGCATTTTTATAGGCAGGAATAAAATAACACTGCTCCTCTATTGCAGCAGCTGAAACATATTCCTAATGGATCCATAATAAGAAGTACATCTAAAAAAAAAAAAAAAAGTCCCAAACCCAAAACATTTAAAAACCATTTTTTCCAAATCTCACCTCAAAATATTTTGTTTGTTTTGTTTTTTTTTGTTTTGGCTTTGGCTATGTTTAGGAGTAGACAACAGAGTTCAAACATGACTCACCAGTAATATCATAAGAGTTTATCATGAGCAATAGTAACCACATTTGTGTATGTTCTTCACCTGGTACTAGTGTAAATATGAGACAGTAGGATGGACTCATGAAGACTTCCTTCATTGTTTACCTAGGGCTAAAGGCATGGCAGATCCTCACCTTTCTCCACACCAGAGTCTACTCAGTTGCAGTAACTCCTATGCACAGCTAAGCTCAAAGAGAAAAACTGCAACCTTATTAAACCATTGCAAGAGGTTTCAGCAGATCTAAAGGAATTCAACCATGCATCTGTGCTCTGTGGTGAAACATTTAATACAATTTTATTTTGTTTGGCTGATGCTAATCACATTTCAGGTAACTGCTTGAGAAAAATGGACCACCTAAATCTGTGTATTGAAGTATTTTAGTTCCATGACTGTAAATCTCTCTGCACATCTTTTGCTTAACAGTTGTTTCTATCAGCTTATCTTAAATAGCTTCTTAATAAATTGCAGTTCAAGCAAAATTAGCCTGAAATTAAGCCAGGATCTATACAAGAATAGCACTATCTTAAATAAATCACACAACAACTTCACCTAAAGCTACACAGCTTGCTGATGCGCTACACAAGAATATAAGCACTAAATCCAAATAAGAGTTTCTTAAATCTGAATAATGTCCACATATGTGTTTGCAATTATCTAATTAAGTTATTCTCATTAATCAGGATATTGGCATATCTAATGGAAAATGTGGATGTGAGCCAACAGGACCTCCTGATAAACATAGATCTAAAATGTATGCTAAAATACATATTACAAAATGACTGATTCTGGCATTTCTAAAATTTCCATGGGAAAATCTCACTGGAAAGAGGCCAAAAAGTTCTACAGCCATAGTTTAATTATTTAATTCCCAAATTTTAGGACAGGACTCAGTTATCCTACAAGTTGTCCTTTCATTTTCCAGTTACCTCTAAAGTGCAAGTTACCCATCCAGCATTCTGATTTTGAAGCTGTTTTATGTAGGGCTTTATTTCCTTTAACGTGACGTTTGGTGAATGCAGCTGTTTCTTCCAGTTTGGACAATTGGATTTATTTCTGTTAGCTTGATCTGGGATGATTCAAATAGTTCTTGTTAACTGATTGATACTTACCCAGACAAAAATTACTATATATGTATATTCTTGATATCTATAGCTATATTATATATATAAGGAGAAACATATAAGCACTAATAAATAAATGCAGCAACATTAGTTGTGGGAATTTCTTATTAAAAAGATGAATGCACGTATTCCGATATTTCTTGGTTTATATTCCTAATAGTAAAATATTAGAAACTTAACACAATAATTTTCAGCTTTCCTTTAGATATCTGCTGTTTAATTAAGCTAAACATATTTTGAATATCTGAGATACAGAGTTGCCAGACATTACTAAGTACACCCTGTGGTACTGTGCAAAAATCTGTGTTCTCTTCCACATAAAGCTGATTCAAGCAGCAGACTATCAAGCTTATTCCTATTTCTGAATAATGTTTTCTTAGAGTTCAAGATTTCTCTTATCCTACACTCAGAGAAATGGCCTACTGAGTTCCAGACTGTCCCATCTCTTTAAAAATATTTATTCATTATACAACTCAAGACCAAGAACTCCTCCTTGTACAGTTCCTGTGGCTGCAGGCTGCTGCTACACATGCCTGGAGCTGCAAGCAATGCAAAGTCCCTGTGTTATCCCACCCATTCATTTTTTACCACTAAGATTAAGACATATCACTGAAAAAAGGTAACAATGACATTCTCAGGTTCATTTTACTGGTGAACTTTGTGATTCATAATGAATGAGAGAAGGAAAAAAAAAAATAGAGGAAGCGAAAGATGATCAGTTATTATAAGCTCCTGGCGTTTTATTCAAATAGAAAGAATTTGACGTGTGAGACATTGAATAGAAAACGGTCTTTGGAACAGAATGCCCAAAACACAGTATAGGAACCTGCATGGAAAATATTTCCCAAGATAAGGAGTAAACTGACAGAACAAGCAAATGCATTGACTAATGTAAAAACAAATACAACCACATTCAGAGACATTCTGGAACATCATCAAAGCAGTATCTGAATTCTCCAAGGACCACTAGGCAACTCCAAAGATATTACAGAATCACAGAATGTCAAGGGCTGGAAGGGACCTCGAAAGATCATCCAGTCCAACCCCCCTGCCAGAGCAGG
>JANIJG010009125.1:91257-105679 GCA_024611175.1 Megaceryle torquata | reverse complement strand
CCCTCCAGCCTGTCCAAGTCTCGCTGAATGGCAGCACAGCCTGCTGGTGTGTCAGACACTCCACCCAGCTTGGTGTCGTCAGCAAACTTGCTGACAGTGCACTCTGTATTTACCCATCCCCATAAAATATCCTGGGCTAATGCTATTGTAGATGTGGCAAATGCAGTTGATAAGACTAGATATATGGATTTAAAACTTCAGTCAGTCCATACAGGGCATTTCAGAGAATCAAGTCTGCACACGGAAGACAAGCTAACCAAAAGCAGACAGTACTAAACTATGGCCATAAATAGCAGTGCACTAGGATACTTCTGCAGCAAAAAGCCAATACAGGGTTGGTATGGAGAATGATGAGTTGCTTCAAGATCATACTTTTGAACTTCATGAAATAGCAAGAGTGAAGCTACAACCAGAGCATTTTACATTCATATAAAAAATTTGAAAAATACTATTGTATTAGGGAAAGGTCAGTGAAATTTCTGAGTTGGAGTTGAAAAAAGAGTACTGTTTCAGTCATTTCCAATCTCTCACCCAGTATGCTGGGAGAATTTGGTCCATCTACCTCTTACCTGGTGATGAAGTGCAAGTGTACAGTGTTTACACTGAAAAGGCACACTAACTCTGTCCAGAACAGCATCCAGAAAATGTCAGGAAACCAAATGTTGTATTTGTTTAGCAAGCCTGATTTTTTAAATAAAGTGGTTTCATTAGCTAACTGGAAGAAAAAAAAGAAACCATTAAAATTTAATATTTATTCATAGAAGCCTAGGAGGTATTAATAAAAAGTGAGGCAAGCACAAAAGAAAAATGCCTGTAGTCAAGAAACTAAAGTTAACATCTTAAAAGATGAAAAAGTAACTACTAAAAACAAATAGTGTAATGAATTGGCAAAGGAGATTCTGAGATCACCACTTCAAACAGAGGTTTCAAGGTTGTATGTGACAAAGAACTACTGTAGAAAACTAGCAGTACTATCATGTAATAACTTAAAGTTAAGTACAAAATTACTCCAGAAGCTCTTTTTCAGTCCTAATATCTCTGACTTTTACTTTCAACCTTTGCCATGACATGATTTTGTTATAAACAAATAAGTATAATGACCTTGCTCCCTGTCAGCCATTAGACAAGAAAGTGTGAGCAACCAAACACTGAAACATGGTTACGACCCACATCTTGAGAACATGTGTTCTGGGACCTTGGAGTCTCCTCTCACAAGCTATAATTTAAATGACTTGAACAGCTTTGCTCTGACCAGCTAAAACTCAAGTGTCTTGGCAGAGAGGTTGAGAAATGTTGTTGCAGCACTTCCCTACTTTAATCCTGGCATGAGCTACTGTTGTTAATCCTTTGCTTTCCTAAGAACTAAATTCATTATTATTTAAAATAGTCGTGGCAGATACTGAACTGGTCCTATTCATGCATGCAGAGAGAGATGAGGGACTCTGCTTTTACCCAAATGATGCAACTGCACTGAAAGTTAGTATCCTTCAATTATGCCCTTTAATCCTAATATTCCCAAATAAGATACTTGAGACTTGCAGAAGAAAAAAAAAACAACAAAACAAAACTACCCCACAAACAAACAAACACCACTAAAACCCCCCAACAAACAAAAACCCCCAACAAACTATTTAAATGTATAGTAAAAAAGAGGAAGATTTTAAGGGTAGATTTCAAATTGAGCAAAGCATTACAGTCCACTACTCATATTTTCAGAGAGGACAGCAAGATCCTTCAAAGTCTTAACTACCAATATTAAAATAAGTCAAAAACAAGAGTAAAAAAGATAATAAAACAAATAAATTCTGTGAGAGAGCCACATGAATTACACCAGAAATCCTTTGTTTATCTGGCTGTGGGAAGTTTGGAAAAATTATCTCCTTTTCTCTGATAATTTATTTACTTAGTATGTGATGCCTAAAGTAAGGCATCAAGATAACAGCACAAGCAACCCCAAATCCTTTATTTATGGCTATATCACAAAAAATCCAAACATTTAAAAAGAAATTTTTTAAGTAACCATTCTCAGTAAAGACAGATAAAATTAATTTCCCTTTTGATGTAGTAATTCCTTATTACATTGCCACTGCACTTTAGGAAGAGGCTACTACGTTGTACCTACTGAAATAGCGCCACATTTGAGCCAGCAACATATAAGCAGGTGGGATGTAATTCTTGCAAACAGGAGGAGAAGAAAAAGAGAGATAGAAAGCAAAAGAATAAGATAAAAACTGAACCACCCCCAAAGGAAAGAATAACAATCTTCAGCAAAAAAAGAAATGCTTTAAGAAAGCTGAAGATGCAATTCCCATTTTAAAAATCAAGTAGTCAATAAAGCCATTATTCACTGACCTGTGTTAAGTATACAGTTTGTTTTCTCAGAAATTGTGGCACTAAGAAATGTACAAATTTTCCAAAAAATGGAGGCATCTTACCTTTTAGACATGGGAAAAGGAACCTCTTATTGTACTTAAGCCGTACTTACACTGAATGTTTAGAAACACAGAATCTGGAAGTCACACTTTCTGCCTCTATAAAGAGGTTAGGCAAACACTGTACTATGGGAAGATTTCTTTTTATCTTTATGAATAGTTACCAGGGACCTGCTGGCAATTCAGATAAACAGTCATTTTGACACTTCAACATGTTATACTGATGTCTTCCTTTAATTAGGTGGTTTTCTCCTGCTAATAAGTAGAAACCTCTTGAAACTGCTGTTTCACTGTCTGAACAGCCTTTGGATTGATGAAGCCACTATTTGATGAATATCTGGACAAAAATACTCTTTAGATATTTCTTGCTTCCTCTGTCACCTTTCCAAAACTCAGCACACCATTCTGAGTTTCACCATCACATGCTGAGCAATATTATAATCTAAGATAAAAGTCTTCACAGATACAGTGCTACTGCTTTGACTTTTAAAAAGCTGCAGTAACTGAATGCTTAAACATAACAGGCAAGAGACATTTTGATGGGAGTCACTAACTTGCATGAAACAGTAATGAGTTGATGCCTATTACTGTCCGGTACACACAAAACCACAGTGTAGGCAATCAGCAAGACAGACATGCAGTCCACCTTACCATGTGTCATTTAACCATTATTTTATTTCAAATTTTGGTCATGTGAAAACAAACAAAGAAAAACTCAGCAACTTGCAAAGCTGCCACTGAATACTCAGCAGAGGAGCACTGCAGGACTTGTCCCTTCCAAATTGACCTAGCTAGATCCTGCATAGGATTTGGGGGTTCAAATATCCCTTTCTATGCAACAACCAAAAGCAGTAACAAGCATAAAAAATGTATTGTACTCAGATGGTCAGAAACATGTATGAGCATAGTAAGAGAGCTGCAATGAAGAGAGACAGTTAAAAACTGAAGGGTCAGTTAATGCCTTCACCATTCCCAGCTCAGGATACAGCAGAGAAACATTTCATGATGAAGCTCTGCTTTTAAAAAAGACAGAAACACCAGGCTTAGGCCTTCTTCATAATTGTATCAGATGTCAGGAAAAATGTAAGGGTTGAAATTACCTGTGTAAATAGCTATTTTTATGGATTTCTTGTGGCAAATAAATGAACACTACTTGGAATAGCTGACTGGTCCTACAGGATGACCAGAATAATTAAAACAGAAAAATAAAAAAATGGAAATTTCACAAGGCTTTCCTGCATGTAGCCCATTAACTCAAGCACTGACAGGTGCCAGTATTAATTTTTCAGTTCCTTCTCCTTCATTTACCTTCAGAAATAAGCCTGACAAAGCAAAGTTGAAAAGAAGCAATGGTGCAGGCTGCAATGACTTTATAATTACACCGGAGGGAAACAAATGAGAATGTGCTGACTACATATTACATCTGAGATCATACTACACAAAAAAGCTGCTGCCCAACCTGTTGTGTAAAACAGTGAAAGGAAACCAGCAAAGCTTGTAACAGAAGTATTAGTGCCAAGTGAAAAGAGTACATTCTGATTTATTGCAGTGTATGTCAATTAAAAATGCTCATGTACTGAAGCTTACAGAGCAGAGGGACCTCAAGTGACAGTAAATCCCTGTATCCACCCAGGAACAAAACAAAACAAAATAATAATAATAAAATAAAATAATAATAATTAAAAAATCAATAAAATCATGCGCCTGTTGTTCATCTGATATGTCAGCACATTTGTTAAGAGTTCACTGCCAGCCATCTCCAATTTATCACCACTGACTGGGCACTGAAACCGTCATAGGGCAGATTGTAAACCTGTTCAAAATACATCAAGCTTCTTGCAAAACAGAAAGAAGTTCATCAGGAGAAGAGATGTTTTCATATATCATGCCAGTTGGCCACCCATGTCACATAAATCAGCCCAAACTTTTACCCATACATAACAAAGTTCCTTTCTTTTTGCTGTCAGTAAGCGAGGGAGTTATAAAGTGCAGGAGATGATCCTTGCACATAATCTCATGCAACATTGCACTTCAAGGTCCTCAGTTAGTGGTTTAATAATAACTCTTCAGCCTAAGTACCTAAATTGCCTAAAAGGTATCTTCAACATGCAATCTTTTACTGATCTCATTATTCAAATATTCTGTAAAAAAATCTTGTTTCCTCCCCTTTTTTTCCAGGCTTGGGCTTTTGTTCAGGACTAAAAGTGCATTTATTAACTTTCCTTAAGCATCTCTGCATATACATCAAGCTGTTCTACATAATTAGGTCCTGCAGGTTTAGAACATCACGGTTTTTCTCCAAGCCAGGCATCCGTTGCATGCCTCAGGAATGCTAAAGAAAGCAGTTTCTTGTATAACTGATGCTTGCAAATGCCCTCTCCTTCAGGACAAGTGAAGAGTAATCTTTTCAGAACTATGCACTCAGTGAGAAGTGCTAATAATTGAACATTAGAGATAAAACTGCTAAAAGTATGAATTCACATGATGGGAGCTAGGTTTTCGATTTGCTTGCTGTGACAAATGTTTTGCCTCCCAAACAACTATAAATTCAAACCAAAACTGAGCCCACCATTGTCACCAACTCAATTCTGAGTCCCTGAGCATGTGAGTTGGTTTCATCCATTTTCAAAGCTTTGAAATAGATGTCTCTGAAACATCATGACCTGTTAGCAGAAGGTTTTACTATTTCCCAATATTTAGAGTTTCTATGAAAATCCCTTCTCATGCATAAAGGGCTTGTTAAGCCATTAATTCCTAACAGAAATAGTTCTTTTTTTTTTTTTTTTAAACTTTACCAACCCTTACACACTGAATTACATTCACTACATGGTCAAATGCCACAAATTGGATATTCTCATGGTTGATGCAAAAAGGATATATTCCTTTTGGTTTTTATCACTTTGTGAAATTACAAATCCTGGGTCACAGAAAATCAGCCATGCTTCCAAAAATTTAGCTTCCAAAAGAAAAACTTGTGCTGATAGGCTATGTTCTATATCACATTATATTCCTTAAAAAAGAAAAAGCATTACAAATTTCAAACTTCATGTGACCAGAAGCTGAACTTTGAGAGAAGACCCTTTATACAAAACAACTTCATCAAAACCCGTTCAATCATACATATATGCCAAAAATGCTGAAATATATTATACAAAATTTATAGATAAAATGTTGCAAATTATACTCGGGTGCAGAAAAGAAAACCTACTCCTACCCCCCAAAAAACCCAAACATTACTTCAGAACTTCCAGAACTAGATCATTCAAATCTAAACTTCAGCTTTGCTTGGGCATAAGGAAGAACTCTTCAATGTAAAATACTTTTTGTGTATAAATGTATTATTTCCCTGACATAATTGACAGCCAGAGCAGACAAGGAATTTCTGAAAAAGTGACTCTGTGTGTGCAGGTGGAAGCTCCTAATTTGTGCCAGACAAAGCTTAAAGTAAAGCTTAACAAACCAATGTCTCCTCCCAAAACCAAACTAAAGGTAAGGGTAAGAGGAAAGCAAAGTTAAACATGTTCCTTTATTCAGAGCTGTTCAGAAAACTACTTTCATGATGGATTTTCAGGATCAAAAAATACCTTCAACAGACCAGTGCTTTAATGAGATGCAGTCTGTCTACACAGGCAGCCTAACGTAGAAAATTAAAGGAATTCGTATTACAGTCACAAAATGACATTTTTCTAATTAAGCCTTTCTGTATGAATTGGAAAACATTTTTTTTTTTTAATTTGAAGTGTTTGGGTTTGTATTAAAAAGTTAAAAATTTCCATTCAGAGCAGACACTCATCATAATTAAAATTTCTAATGGGAAAAATAGTTTTCTGGTATAACCAAGCACTGGAATACTATTTCTAACCAGCAGCAGCTGTCTCTCTATGAATAGAGTTATACCTATGTTGACATGTATGTGTCTCCCCAGATTTGCAAGTCCCATGTGAAGAAAATGCAGTCTATGTATTACACAGATGTTAACAGTTCATGCCTGATTTCTCAATTGAGTTCCTATACCCACATCCTTTCTAATAAGGAGGAACTTATTATATACTTGGCCTTGTAAAGGCAGATCATCTTTCAGCAGGAAACAAAAAACCCCTATCAGCAAACCAAAAGAGACTCAATGTTCAGCGCAGGCACATCCTTTTCTATGTATTCATACTCGGGTCCAAACTGATCAAAATCCTTAAAATTCTCTCTAAGAGTTACCTTTCTAAGATGGTAGATAGGTACTTTCACCATATTTTTATAAATGCTTTAAAATAAACAAGGTTAAAAACTTTTCTCTAGTTCATACCAACAATCAATGGTAGAAACTACCACAGACCTCTTTATACCATGTACTTTACATTAGACATGATGATAAGCCTTCTGATGTTTCATCTATGGTCTTAATTTTCCATCAGATATTTACATCAGAAAGCCCATGTGTCTCTCTAAAGAGTCAGCTGGAGCAAGGCCATGTAAAACATACATTCATAGGCTCCTAAAACATCACAATTTAATTTCAAAGGCTTCATCTTGGGTTTGCTGCTGCACTTATACCTGTGTGATACCACCCCTGTGTGCGGTTGTGCGGCGCTCTGCATGTCCACAGAGATACCAGATCAACATCCCTCTGTCTCATAGGAGATTGCAGAGAGATTGCTTTTAGAGCAGTCTATTGCATGTTGAGCTACTTTTTGGAAATTCTTTTTTTTTAAACCAACATCATCATCTTGGGATAAAAAACCATATTGTATGTGATGGCGATCTCATGGAAAATGTGTGACTGTTCCAACTAATTGTCCTCTACTAAGAATTTTCTCCCAGTCAGGCCACTCAAAGGGAATCCCACTAAACTGTAACCTAAAGACATCCATTCTGTATTGATGTAATCCAGTAAGCAGATAAAATGCATTGATTGATGTTCCTGTACTCATTACAGCAGTGAGGCTGCCAATTCAACAATTCACACAGTGTAGTAAGATTTCGGCCTTTGATGCTGAAAGAAAAAGGATTTAATGCTGAGAGGAATAAAACAATACGTGTTAAGAAAAAGACACCCATAAAGAGTCTGAATATTTTTCCTTGTTTTTCTCTCCTCAACCACTGCACTACCACAGGTCTTAAACTATACCACACATACACGCTGACTCTATATATATAGATATACTCTATATCAAAATATCATCCTAACTTTGTTAGATTTATAAAATAATAACATTTTTCTTCCATTAATGGCTGACATGTTTTTCATAGACAGTCACATAGTGAGAGACATCTCATTTATAATATACTCTCCATTCTAAACATCTGCCTAAATGGAAACCAAATACAACTTCTGGGTAGGTTAAATATTTAACTGGTAACATGCTTTCTCTGACACAAATGAAGTACTGTGGTGCTGTACCATGTTGGCATTTACAGCTCTTTTCATAGACTTTCTTAAAGAGCTGTAGAGAATATGAAGTCTACTGTACCAAAGTATTTGTATGCTGGCAAACACAGCAGTCTTTATATGATGAGCATCATTATATTAATGATCGTTTGCACTAGTAACATTTATTCTACAAGGAACCAAGAGACAAATAAAAACTTGTATTTAATGCAATGCCAGTGGCAAAGACCTACACCTGTAATTGAACAATGCTCTAGTATGACAAGCCTGAAGTAATGCTCTACAGTCTGCTACTAAATGCTGCTTTTGTAAGCTTCTTCACATTCATGCAAGCATATCAAAGACAAGCACACTGTACTAGTTACAATCATATTTATAGTTAGAGGCAGTGTAGAAACCTGTTCTGTCACTGTAAATTATACATGGTAACTCTAGGATTTTTGACCAGCTCTTGAGTATTATCTCCTTCAGAAGGACAAGAATCTACAAAAGCACACAAATGTTGGATCATTCAAGAATGCCCATTCAAGAGCAGAGATTCTCTGTTACTTCTTTGCTCACGGAACAAAGGATCCTTTCTCTGGTTCCTGAGCAAGGTTTGGCCACTCCTGAAGTCTTGAAAGGATATGATTTTCTGGTGTCACAGAGCTACAGTTGGGGCATGTATTCTGCAGGGTTCCAGCTGAATCTCTCTTCAGCACACTGTTCCAACACTCTACACTGTGAGGCAACCACCCTGTTCTGCATAATTATCAGCTTGTTAAAACTGAGTCCACGTCCAATTACTTCAGCTGAGAGGTCACTCCCTAACTTGTAATCTAACACTATCTACTTGTATTGATCAGGCCTAGGAAAAACAAACTGCTTGGGTACTCCTGTCAGAGTTAAACCATTGAAGCTGTCAAATCAAGATACTGAGACCATGTAAAGCATACAAAACCCACTATAGTTCGAACCCCAATTACTGCAGGTAACATCTTTTAACCTCAACTGACTTAACACCAGGCTTAATACCAAACTTGCTGTAACGAATGAAGATAGTTTATAGTAAATCATACATGAGTAGTTTGAAAAATCTGTAATTCATCTCAATTTAAAGTTAGAAGAATGCTTTCTCATCAGTGCAACAAAGTTTTTAACATTTTGGCTTCTGAAAATGCACATAACACCTGCACAGTCATAGCTATTCCTTGAATCACATCCATTTTAAGAAGTTATGTGAGATTGCTAGCATCAGGATAAGTGGCACATTTGCATTTCATAAAAAAAACACTTGTGCTAAGAATATGCTCAGAAAAGGCAAAAATAAAGAAAAGAAACAATTCTGCATTAAATGGAATTCAGTCACACCACAATTAATGTTGAAGCCATTACTATCCACCAGATATAAGAGCTTGCTACCACAGACAGGGAACAGAGAACAATACAAAGGAGAGTAAGCTCTCAAAAGAATCCAAGAGGAAAACTCAACCACGCAAACCTCAGGGATTTATCCATGAGACTATTACTTCTCACCTCTAAAAGGAAAAGAAAAGAAAAAAATGAAAGATGTAACAAAACCATTATTATATTGATCATCTAGACAGTAAAGACATGGTTCACATTAGAATCTTGCACAAAACACTTCAGAGAAACAAAACACAAAAGATTTTACTTTTTCATGAATGGAAAAAAACTAATCCTGACCAAAATAAAGTACAGAGGATGCTCTAACATCAAGCAAGACGCCAGAACCAAATATTTAAATTTATCAGTACAAAAGCCTAGAGAAATGTTAGCAAAACTTTCTGATATTCCAAGAAAAGCCTTAAGAAATTTACAATTAGGCAACAGTAAAAACTACTCCCTGCTGATCTTTTCAACTCCTTCAGCTAAATTGGGAAGATTCTGGAAAGCATACTGAAAAATCAACTACATCAAGACTTTCCAATTAATTAAAAACTAATGCTGTTCAACTCAATTATTATTTACAGTTCCAGTCGCCTAGTCATTAGAAAACTAGAACTAGGGCTTAACAAAAAAAAACCCCACATAAACAACAAACACTAAAAACCCAACTCCACGCTGACTTAAAAGGTATAGTACTCACTCTCTTGGAGTATTTTATCAATGTGATGACTTAGTAAAACCAGGGAAGAGATGTTGACAAAAAGTAAGAGCAAGAGGTAACAGTTTTCGAGCTAGTTTTAGATGTTCTTGTTTTCAGACACAGTTATAAATTAAAAAAATCTTTTAATAACATTTTTAACCTTTACTTTTTAAATTTCAAAACATTAAAGACTATTGAACATCACTGGAGAAAGTACTGGAATTCATGTATAAAGAAGGAGGTACAATGGGGACTCAGAAATTCATGAAGGCAAGACTATGGTTCATCTAATGTCAATAACAGAGTCCTCTATGTACATAGTCCTAAAATATGTGTTAGTCATCTTAAAGCTTTCATCTTGAGAACATCATCTCTAAAAGCAAGACTATAGGTAGACTTGGAAAAAAGAAACTTTCTTTTTGGTTGGTAGTCTAGAAAATAGAACCCAAAAATAATACTAAACTTGGCACACCAAGTAACAAGCCAGCCAGAAAAAGCAATGATTCTGTTTCCTCTATCTGTCTCCTTTCTCCTGATTTTTCACAGTGTGTTCAGTCACCAAACTTACTCTAAGGCAGAACAACTCCAATGAAAGTAACACAAGCCAGCATCACCAGCCTCTTTTTAACAAGTAAAAAAAAGATACCAAAGTCAGACTGAAACTATCAAGAAACATCTGTCCTGAAAGTATATATTTGATAAAAAAATGTAAAAAAAATAATGTGAATAATGCATCTAAGGTTATGCAGTAAGTCCAAGACAGAGCAACTGAGCCAGGAAGCCTCTATTCTCGCTTGCCAGCTGAAACTTATCTCTTCACCACCTTCTCTTATCACTTCTGTGTCCTAGAGCTAAAACTAGGTTTCTGGAGGCGCTCAAAGCTGGGTACACTAACTGGTGCCAACAGCCTAACTTCAGATGTTTGAATATCTTACAACAGTGAGCTTGCTGCAAATAGGAAATGTACTAAATTCATATACTGTTTGGCTAAGTCTCCAGCAGAAATTAAGGGCAGAATTTAAATAAAGAAATTTCTCTTAAGTCTGACTAGAAGTGTAAAATACTGACCCTGGAAGGTGGGGGAAGGAAAAAAAAAAAAAAGAAGATAGCTTTAATGTCTGATGTCTGTGTGTGTCACAAGGGCAACATTTACTGCTGCCACCCATCAAAATAGTCATTAATGGTACAGAGGTACAGACAATGTAAAAGAAATATACTTTGACAGAAACTTGTATAGTATTGGCACAGATGCTTTGTTCAAAAATAGATTTACCCTGACAGATGTCCTCATAAGCTTCAAAATTCAACAGTTCCTACATGCAATTCCAATGATAAGGAGTGAAGAAGAAAAGGTGTCAATCAACCACTCCATTTCGGCTATTGTAAATCTTGCACAACACACAACTATTGGTTTACCATATATCAGTTTCCAAAAGTGTATGCCACAGGATCATTTCTGCCTAGTGCTTGCTGCTAGTATCTCAGCTGGATTTCTTGTGCTGTATGACATGTAGCAATTGAAACCAATGCAAAATGAATGTAAACCAGTATAAAATGCTACCAGTATTGTACTGTCCACTCTCTTCCTCTTGGAGTAAATAATGACATAAAGTGCATGGTATATGAATATCACAATCCCATCTAGATCTGTAGAGGTTGATAATGCTTTTCTTTTTTTCCCCCTCCTTTCATTTTCCTTAAAGCAGGATTTACAATGAATGCAAATTTGGATGACTTAGGCACTAGATGACTGAGCAGAACAATCCTGAACAACAGACCTGATATTTTCAGATTACTTACTGTTGCTTCAGTGGGCCAACACTGCCATATATGGGAAGATTTGACTGATATTGTCTATAGAGTATTAGCTAAAACCTAAAAAAAAAATATAAGGCCCCATTCTTCATGGCTGTCACTAAGCAGCAAAATAGAAGAGTGAATCTTTTTGTCTTCCTCACTAGCATATTAAAACACTCAATACTTTCCCTTGTCAAAACCTGAACATAAAATTGCAAGTAATAATTCAAACAGAAAATATATTAAGATAACAAGCAAGTACTCAATTGCAGACTTCTGTTGTTCTCTAAGTCAGAAACTCATTCCCCACTGGCAAAACTTCTTCAAAGCCATTGCAGTAAGCATAAGTGCCCAGCTGCTGCCTTCTTATGTTGTAGCTGCAAAGGATTCCAACAGCAAAATCTGAATCCCATATGATCAGCTACTCCAGAGTGCTGAAAATCCTGTTCCAGTAAGTTTTTGATTCAGTCACTGCTTAGCCTCAACTTTAACTCAAACTTTTTAATTCAATTTTTGTCCAAGAAAAAGTCATCAGAAGTTTGTCACCCTAAAAAAAAAACCAACCAAACAAAAAAAAGCCTAAATTCCCATAACGATGAGGCCAGCTGATATCCTGCTGTGTGTCTTCCTGCTGGAAGAAATTCTGGAGGAGGTACAGTCACTTACCTACTTAAAATCTGAAAGAGTTTACTAACTAGTCTGGAAGTTCATGACCTCTGCTGAAAAAGTAGTACCTCATGAAATGAGCAACTATCTAAAGCCAGCATACTACTTCCAAAACTGACACAGCTTCACCGTTTCCCATCTTTAATTTTTGTCTTCATTTCTCATGTGTTGCTTTTAGGGCTGAACCTTTAAACTTCTCAAAGTTTGGCTCTGTTGGCTGCACGTGACAAGTCTGCCTTAAGGCCATCCTTGGAAGAACCAATGAGCCAGGGTCACCAGCACTGCAAATACACCTTTAGCTTCTACCTAATTCTCAAATAATTTTACTTGATTCCTATTTCATGTTGTTGATCAACTGGAGAAAAACATACAGAGAGCACTCTACCAATTTCACAGCATATATGCATTACACACATGCAATTACACAGAGGTAGGCAGGTATCAACATGAACTCCATTTCTAACAGCTATACTGACGGGGCTCATAATATCTCTGAAACCTGATCAGAGGACATCTGACACTCTGAAAAACATGCATTCCCTCCAGGATAGTTCACTCAGCTGAGATCGATTGGAATAGAAACATCACTTGTCACTGCTGAAGCACTTTGATTTGTATGAGCTGTGCAACGGACAGCAGACAAGATGACAATGTATCCCCAGTTTGCTTCACCAGACCCTGGTAGCCTTCATATTGATTTAGTGATAAATCTGAGCAGCTCTCCTTACACACTGTTCTTGTGAGGATGCAGACGCACTGTCTAATGCAACACTTACCCTTAGTCTATGTAAAAAGGTCTCAACTTTCTAGAATTATTTTTCTCCATTTCTGAGGAACAACTTACTGAGGCTTTTGTGAAATATAATGTCATACTGAAAGAATTCCAGAGGGTTTTCCAGAGACTGACTAATCATAGAATCATTAGGGTTGGAAAGGATCTCTAGGATCAAGTCCAACCTTCATCCTAACATCCATCTATCTATCTATCTGACCATAGCCTCAAGTGCTATGCCTACTCGTTTCTTAAACACCTCCAGGGATGATGACTCCACCACCTCCCTGGGCAGCCTGTTCCAGTGCCTAACCACTCTCCCAGTGAAGAATTTCTTCTTCATATCTAATCTAAGCCTCTCCTGATGCAACTTGCAGCCATTTCCTCTTGTTTTATCATTAGTAATTCGTGAGAAGAGACCAACACCAGCCTTGCTACAACCTCCTTTTAGGTAGTTGTAGAGAGCAATAACGTCTCCTCTTCTCTAGGCTAAACAACCCCAGTTCCCTCAGCCTCTCCTCATAAGGCATGCTTTCCAGACCCCTCACCAGCTTCGCTGCCCTTCTCTGGACCTGCTCCAGCACCTCAGTGTCCTTCTTGTACTGTTGTGCCCAAAACTGGACACAGTACTCAAGGTGTGGTCTCATGAGTGCTGAATACAGGGGCATGATCACCTCCCTTCTCTTGCCGGTCACACCATTTCTGATACAGGCCAGGATGCCATTGGCCTTCTTGGCCACCTTGACACACTGTTGACTCAGATGCTCAGGTGCTGGCTGTCCAGCAGCACCCCCAGGTCCCTTTCCGCCCAGCACCTTTCCAGCCACTCTTCCCCAAGCCTGTAGCATTGCCTGGGATTGTTGTGACCAAAGTGCATGATCTGGCACTTGGCTTTGTCCCATTGACCTCATCCCACTGACTTCAGCCCACCACTCCAGCCTGTCCAAATCCCTCTGCAGAGCCTTCCTACTCTCAAGCAGATCAACTCTCCCACTTAATTTCATGTCATCTGCAAATTTACATTCGATCCACTCATCCAGGTCCTCGATAAAATTATTAAACAAGACTGGTCCCAGAACTGAGCGCAAGGGACACTGCTTGTGACTGGTCACCAACTGGACTTAACTCCATTTACCACCACTCTCTGGGCCCAGCCATCCAACCAGTTTCTAACCCAGTGAAGATTCCGCCTGTCCAAGCCATGAGCTTCCAGCTTCTCCAGCAGAATGCTGTTGGAAATGGTGTCAAATGCCTTACTGAAGTCCAGGTAGACAACATCCACCACT
>JANIJG010009125.1:73595-91157 GCA_024611175.1 Megaceryle torquata | reverse complement strand
AAAGACTGAGGCAAAGAAGGCATTAAGTACCTCAGCCTTTTCCTCATCCTTGGTAACAATGTTCCCCCTCACATCCAGTAAAGGGTGGAGATTCTCCCTGGTTCTTTTTTTGTTGTATATACATTTGTAAAAAGACTTCTTATCTCTTGCAGTGGTGGCCAGGCTGATTTCTAGCTGAGCTTTTGCCTCTCTAATGTTCTTTCTACATGATCTAACTAATTTCCTATACTCTTTCTGAGTAGCCTGCCCCTTCTTCCAAAGGTGGTAGACTCGTCTTTCTCCTAAATCCCATCAAAAGCTCCCTGTTCAGCCAGGCCAGTCATTTCCCCTGCCAGTTTGTCTTACAACACATGGGGCTGCCTGCTCCTGTGCCTTTAAGAGCTCCTTCTTGAGTCCAGTCTTCCTGCACCCCTTTGACCTCTAGGACTGTGCCCCAAGGGACTTTCTCAGCCAGTGTTCTAAACAGGTTGAAGTCTGCCCTTCATAAGTCCATGGTAATAGTTTTGCTGACCCCCCTCCTTACTTGGCCAAGTATTGAGAACTCTATCATTTTATGGTCACTTAGCCCAAGACAGCCTCCAACAACCACCTCATCCAGCAGACCTTCTCTGTAAACAACAAGTCCACAAAGGTACCTCCCCTGTTGGGCTCACTTACCAGCCGAGTCAGGAGTGGCTATTAATGAGTAACACAAGTAAAAAAAAGTGATATATTTAATGCCACTCCGTGCATTTACAGATGATGGGTACCCTTTAGTTTGCTTTAGTTTGCCCTGTACATCCCAAAGAAGAGATCACAATAGGTCCAGACATCTAGATTTGCAGTTCTTGTCTTACAAGATTTTTGGGGTGCTTAATTAA
Organism: Megaceryle torquata; assembly: GCA_024611175.1. Lineage (NCBI taxonomy): Eukaryota > Metazoa > Chordata > Aves > Coraciiformes > Cerylidae > Megaceryle > Megaceryle torquata. The sequence goes on along the minus strand of JANIJG010009125.1, from coordinate 90,297 downwards.
CTCCACATAATATATACTGAGGAAGGAAAAAAAAATTTTCTTTAGGAAAATTGAGAAAAACGGTGGCTATTAATTTTTTATTTCCAAATATAAGAACAGGAACAGGTTGCCCAGAGAGCTTGTGGATTACCTCTCCCTGGAAGTGTTCAAGGACAGTTTGGGTGGGACTTTGATCAATGTCATCTAATGGAAGGTGTCTCTGCCGATGGCAGGGGGGTTGGAACCACATGATCTCTTGTGTCCCTTCCAACCCAAATGAATGTTTTTTTCTATGACAGGGAAAAAAAAAAAGTAAACTAGAAGTAATTTACAGCTGCAAAATAGTGTTATCATCAAGAAACTGCACTCATGTTGATTGAAAAGGGATTAGGCATATTTATTATATTCAAGCAATATATTTTTCTCGAAAAGAGGATATTTTTCAGTCTTTTACTTAATTATGATGAAGATGCTAACCATGGTACTCCTGATGGTCTCTATACTCCATACAGTACCTTATCTAGTTTTAAAAGGCTTTAACCCTACCTTAAACCCAAAATTAATGAGGGTACGCTACAGCACTAAAAAGGCATAATGTACCTTAGGTACACTGTAGATGATGTACCACCTATGCAGTTTTATAGGACACTACTGAAGATGAATGTCCTCATTCAAGAAACAGTGGGATATCAGTTGTGATCAATTAGTCAAAATCCTATGTGCACAACTGACACACTAGTTTATTTCACTGAATACTGAGCAAATTGAGCCATTTCTCTGAATTTTCAGCTCCATTTACCCTTGGCATCTATTAAACAAATCTTTAAGACCTTAAACATTTATCTATAGACAGCTGCTTAAAAGGAAAGTGTAAAATTAATTAATGATGGATAGCTCATGATGTTTCTTTTAGAAATTAGCTCTTATCTGGTACTTTATCTGTAAATATTATAGTACAGCAATTGTACCTCATTGACCTTTTCCATCTTCTCTGTGAATGACAAGTAGAGTACAGCTATTGTATTAGCCAGGGCTGCACAACCTTTTAACCATATTGCCTACTGCTCAGAAAAGAATCTATACCTGACTGATAACAGTTTAAGTCAGAAATGGCCACTTTTAGCTTAACAGAACATGATACGTTTCATTAGGAAGAAGGCCACATTTTCCAGTTACAAACACATAAATAAATAACAACAGAAAGCACCCTGCCCCTCTTCAAAAACCTTTTAAGGGATCATTTTTAAGAAGTGTAAAACAGAATGAAGAAAACTAGGTTCTAATGAATGTCAGTGTCAGATAAACACCTTGGAAGTGCCCTTGAAAGCCTGCATAAATTGGTTACTGAAAATAAATCTGGAAAATATTGAAAACTACATGTAACAGAACTTCTGATAGGCATGACTTCCCAGACCATGTTCTCACTGCTACAGAGTTCTGTAAGGGCTACACCATAGCAGGATTATGCTAGATTCTGCAGCCCTTTCTATTCTCAAATGGTCGTATTGCCTAAGGAAGGACTAGTTCATGAATGACCACAGCAAACACCAGTGAATCTATATTATAAGTAAACAGGTACTTTTTCATTTCAGTTCCTTCCCGACAGTGAGTTAAATTTATCACTGTGTCTAACCTTAGCTACTCAAAGTCATGAAGGACAGCAACATCTGGAGCTAGAGAGACCCTTATTTATCAAATCTTGAGACATACTCTGTCCTAAAGATTTCTTATGAGGCCACAACCTTTTTGGATTGTAAATGTCCCATATCTAAGTGGGTATACATCTTCTGTACGAACAAACGATTGGGAGAGCAACCATAATGGTTTGATTGAGATCTTCTGTTACATGCTGGTCTTCCCCATTTTATCTAAGTAACAGTTTGTGCGTACATACAATGGCAACAGAACAAGACAAAAGAGAACTGACAATACAGATACTATACATGACACCAACTGGATCAGAAGACAATGTTCTGGTAGAGAAAATCAGCAGGGAATATGGAATGTCCTCCTGCTGGGTCTACACATGGTATTCTACTCAGTGAATGAAAAACTGGATTGTTTCACTGTAACAAACACAGTGAGAAATAGGAACCCAGAGCTGCAAAAGTTTTCATTTAATGAACTTGGTTAACTAATCATGTTTCCATAACTCAGTCTGACAGGTTGATTTCCTAACCTGAAAGAGGGCAGCTTCTTCAACCTGAAACCACCTACAGAGCTAACCACATGCTCACTGCTGCCTTTATTCAAGAGATATGACATACTTAGATACTGATAGGGAACCAGCAGAGCACCAGAATAAAATCAAGCAATATGCCTTGAATCATACTCCAGTGTGCTTGGGATTAGAAATACATCTTCAAAAAGGGAAAGGTGACCAAGAAACGTTATCAGAAATCTGTCTTCATGGTAATCTTCATTCAGCAGCAAAGCTACCAAAGTCCATTTTAAAAGGTTTCAGGGGAATTAAAAAGGTGCTGTTTCAAAGGCATATTATAATAAAGTACAAATCCATTGTAAGGCTTTTAAAAGCAAAGACAAATATAATCTGTGAACTTTTTTTTTTTTTTTTTTTTTTCCTTTTACAGTAAAGAACTACCAGCTACCTAGGAAAATAAGATGTTGCCATTAATTGTTTTTAGCTAGTGAAAATCAAGATGATGTGCGTTTCACCAGTTTGTGTTTAGATTTATCAGAAGTTCAGGTTTGAAACCTTCTCCTCAACTTCAAACTTCTTCAATGACAAGTTACTTTATTCCCCACTATAAAGACAGACAGAAATGTCATGCCCTGAAGTTAGATCAAAGCTTTGAAAATATGAACTGACATGACCAGCTGTTCTTTCTATTAGAGATACTATTCACAGGTTCTTTTAAAAAATTTTGAATTCTCTTCCCTTTACTTGCCTAGCTTAATTGTCTCATTATTTTTCAATCTTTCAGTATGTACTCCAGGAGCTCTTTCTCTCTATAGCTGTGATTCAGGAAGTGTGTTTAAAGCATAATTTAATTTAAGCACATACACACATCCTATGGAGTAAGGCATACACTTAAGTGCTATTCTAGATGAATGCCTTTTTTCCTTCTCTCTGCCATTTTTATCACCTAAATGGTCTTTATCAGGTAAAACACAGATACAATTGTGTTAATTCCACTAATTTCATATTTATTCAGAATGGATCAGGACAGTTTTAAACCCCTTATAGCTTAAAAACTCTGTCTTCTATCATGGATGTTACTGCAAGTTAGTATTAAAATGTAGATGAACTAAACATGTATTCAACTTCCGGTCTTACACAGTTGGAAATTCAGCTAAATAGCACTTAACTTCTGCTGTTAAAGGAAGAAAATGAAAAAGGAAGGTCCCTAGAATCAGAGAAAACAAAGATCTATATAGAAATGTGAAGTGCTAATAATTGTGAAAAGATAGCATCACATTACTGCAAGACATTACAAACTTCTGTCTGAAAATCTAGAAGATATGAGGAAATAGTTCTATAATTTAAGCAGATTTAGGAGAGGGTGGTAATTTTAAATGCATCTATTTGCTAGTAATATTAATGTTTTCTAAGATGCAGTCATGGTCTTGATACCATTACCTTGTCAAGCACATAAATGTAAGCACTTCTTTTAACAAATTGTTGGCTCATATTCTTATTTCATCAACCATTCTTATTTCATCACCTAATCAGAACCTTACTACAAAGGATAATAGAACTCAGAAAAACACTTGGCTTCTCTGATGTGGACTGAATGCCACTCTAAACAGCTCATCCTGTCCTTTCTGCTAAGGCAATGGATACTCATCTCCATCTATGGTACATAGAGTGTGTCTGCTCATTTTTGTTTGATTCTTTACCTTTGCAAATTAAACGAGTATTGTTTATTTCTTAGAAAATAAAAAGTTGCTTGAATACCTGAAACTTTGAGTTTAATTTATTTTGGTATAAAAACATTCTTTTTAGAATTCTCTGCCATTAAACATGGCCCAGGATTGTACCTCAAGAACTCATTCCTGATTTTTTTCTATCCACTTTCTTAAGAGATTATTTCAATTTTGAGCCTTCCATTCAGTGACAAAAATACCTCAGCTAGAATATCCACAGTGGCACTTCCTTTTAAACCCAAGAGCCTGGTCTTCCCAGGAAGAGATGACCCTCAGCTGCCAAGCCTGTTGATTTCATGCTGTACAATAAATTCCAATCTATAAAATGTTAAGGGAAGAAGGGTCATTTCATAGGCCAAATAGTTAAAAAATGTTCCTGCATTAAAAGCTACAAGTTTAATCCCTCAATGTGACTCTCACTAAACTTAAGCAGCCTGAGCACATAATGGAAAAAGCTACTGTTACAGTTTTATCCAAAATGTGATTTTCTGGAATTTCTGTAACAATCTACATTCACATTTAGTAAATTAAACAGTAACTATGAAAGCAAACTTGATACAATATAATTGATCTTAAACTAGAGTTTCCATTTCACTTGGAGGGCTTGTGCTTTGTCAGACATCAGGGACACAATGTGGCTCTCAACTGCAACATCACCCTAAGTGCACCCAGCAGAAACTCAAACTGTAATTGTTTGAGAAAATAAACAAACTTCTCAAAGCAAATACTGTACTTTAGTAAAAACCAAAGAAACAAAGAGCTGTCAGATGGCAGAAAAGAACAAGGCTTTTTTAAAATATTCTCACTGAAAGTGAGGTCTAACATTTATTTGGAAACAATCTGTTGTGAAGCAAGGGGAAAAAAAAAATAAAAGAGTTAAAGATTACAGATTAAAACTAATTGTTTAGTTTGAATCTTCAGTTTAAGATATTTGCCAGGCATATGTAAATCCATCTATAGGTATTTTATTTTTTTAAATGGGAGTAAAATTACAGTGGTCTGGATTAGTATCACAGCTGCACTTCATCAGAACATCAGTGACTCACAGATAGGCCTTTTATTGCATAATGCCTTCTTTAGTATTACAGAAAAAATACGTGATTTCCTGAATTGTGTGGGAACTCTGGCTTCCTCAGAGCATTATTTAGATTATTCTCATAAATCTTCCTACCAAATGCACAAAGCTCAGTAAAATTCACTCTCTTACTTAATCAAACTTGTTTTATAAGGCTTTTTTCAAACAATGTCTATGTAGTTAAAATTAGCTGTCTACTGTTCACTGCTCTTTTCAGCTCCTGTGCTTTCTAATTTATATGCCCATGTGAAACTGCTGTAGCAAAACCAGAAGAGAGCAAGTTATGTTCACTGATGTTATTATTCAGACTTTAATTAGGCATATGGTATAAAGAATATACAATATTATTCTTCTCACAGGTAAGCAACCCATTCAAAATTCTCTTCCATTCAGTCACCTTTTGCCCTGCCCATATGTACCAGCTTGCAGCAGATAGAACAATCAATAATCCATGAAGGCTGGATGTGAAGTCTCAGCATGGGACATGGCTCTTTCTTCACACTGACAGCTCAGTTGAAACTTATTAAAGAGCCTTTCAAACAGCACTGTATTTTCATTGCTATCACATTACCATCATAAAACTCTCTTCTTAGTAATTTGTAACTTAGACAAAGATGGCCAAATCACAGAAGTGACTTTGGATTCACAGAACTGAAGCTGGATTATGAAAGAAATTAATAACAGTCAACTCAAAGCACTGTTGACAAAGCAACAAAGCTTTACTCCAGATAGAAATTTTCCAGCACTATTTCAGTGAAGTACTGTAACCTGGAATAAGACACCTAGTGCTAAGAAATGAGAGGGTCACTCTCTGAGCCCACTCAACCCTCCATTAAAATTTGTGAAGGATGAAGGTTATTCTGCACTGTTTTGGGAGGCACAAACTGAAACTGCACTGGAAAAACCAACAAACATATTCAAAACCAGATTTAAACAATTCAAATATATACTGTTAAGCAAGTATAGAAATCATGTGAGGGGATGATAAAACTTCTTCCTTTCAAGTAATTTGAAGTGAATTTCCTAAAAACAATGACAATCTATTAGCCAATGGTAGTTCCCTAAATACGGTTCAGTACTGTAAGAGATGTACAAGAACAAGTTTCTAAAGCTACATTTAATCTTCTCTAAATTGGGCATGAAACAGTTCATAGTTCTGCTGTGCTTCTCAAGTACCATAAATAAAAAAGTAATCTATAACTCATTATAAACAATACCAAAAAAGAAAAGATGCATTTCATCCTCACGTCCCGTGGTTCTCAAGGGAATTTTAATGTGGCTACATGTAAGATGATAACCCATTTACAATACAGTGAAAGTATCCTGTTAGTTTGGAAGGCTTTGGAAGGCCTGTTGGGACTTCAAACAGCAGATTTTGTGGTTACATGTGACCATCACTGTATAAAGGCTAAAGCCATCTAGAACAATTACCCTATTCCTATTTCACTTAGCAATCTCAAGTATTGCACTATGAACACTGTTGACAGAACTGGTAAACTGCATTTCATTTGTTTATGATAGGAAAAATTTTTTCTTCTCACTCCAAAAAAGGTTTTCCTAAAACCTGGGAAAGAGGCAAAGCTTTCATCATTTAATGGAAATTATTGTTCATTTTTTAATTTAGAACACCATGTTCCCAAAGAAGGACCCTTATAATTTATTCCACAGTCCCCTCTCACAAGACAGATCACAGTCAGTATCTTCAGGAACAGAAGACCTGACTACATGAGCTAAGAAAACATCAGAGAGTTACTACACATAGATAGCCACAGTAGCAGCCTATTCAGAAGCTTTGTTGATCCCTTTGGAAAATGTTAACTTAGAAGATACACTTTCTTCCAGGGTAACATTACTTGGTAAAATTAAAGGAGTCATCTGTAAAAACATTAAAGTACAAAAACATTTCCTCCCTTGAACTCAAGGCCCAGGAGCATTGATCAGATTTCCTCTGTTACCTCAGTCATTATTAACTGAGGGATATGCCTGAACTCTATATACTTGCACAGGAAAAATAAAAGGAAGAAGGAGCAGCAGAGTGACATTCTACTAACCACAAAGAAAATATCTCAGACCATGATGAAAGACTGACCAGCAAAACATGCGATGAAAGACACAGCATTCTCACCTAGATGATCTCATGGAGCTTCCTCTGTTTTCTATACGCATGTGAGCCAAACATGTTACCAGGTTATCACAAAGAGAAACTAACTTGTTATCACAATGCACTTACTACAACAGGGAACATTAGCTTCTTCTCAGAGATGGAAGACTGAGGTCAAGAAAATGTCACCAAAACCATCTGGAGAATATGGGAAGAGGATTTGGTGGAGTTGCTCAAACCCTTGATAACAAAGCACATTTCTTCTGAAACAGCAGTGGCTTGGCCATTAGCACTTCAGCACAAGCAAAAATGCACAATTCCATGCCATTCCCAGAGTGAGGCGCAGCAGGTTTTGGCAGTGTTTTTTTTCTGACTCAGCCTAGTAAATACCAGCACTGGGAAGGGATTCAAGTGTTTTCCTTCCAGAACTACAGTGATTCTCCTGGCAGAAAAGCTGTCATTTTTTGCAAAGATCTAGATGCAGTGAAAGGCAGGAAGACAACCTCTTGCCTTAAGCCTGCTCTGTTACAAGATAAGGCATATGAATTATGCATGGACGCAGTGCACTCACTGAAAGATCAGCTAGAAATGCAGCCAATAGGTGAAGACACTCAGTCTGAGGAACAACATTCATTAAGATACAATGCTAAGGGATGCTTCAACAGAACATCAAAAAGGTGGCCAAAGGTGAGAAAGGCCACAGAACACAGAGACTGGACAAGAAACGGAATAAAACAACACAGACAACAGAGATATGTAAACCTTACAGAAGAACCACCCTTGCTAATAGTTTATTAAAATAATTTCTTCCCTGAATCCTCTGAACAGCTTCGTTAGGACAGACAATAGAAGATTTCTCCTTAGCCATAATTATACTGGAAAACAAGCCAATTAACAGCAGCTCTAATTAGAAAATGAGGGCTTGACTACAGCATAATGCAAATGTGTTTGACACGGTATCCCATACTGTGAACTACCACCCAGCTGTATTACACATGACACTTAAACATCTTACAGCAACAAGCATCTCTTTTCTACGGCCTTCTAGTTTTCCATACTATCACACCAACTTTCCGGGCATTGAAAACTAAGACAAAAGGAGCAGTCCTAAGAAGGCAGGTACAAAGGAAAAGGAGGAAATGATAGAGCAAACACACTACTCACAACACATAGAAACACTACTCTGAAACACAACCACTGATCATGCCATGATCTGATCATTCATGTCATGTATATGTTTTTCAATCTCACATTTTCCTCTTACTCTGCTTTATTACCATGGGAGAGGCTCAAGTATGTATCTAATGCATCTAAAGAATACCAGACACCAAGAAAATTAAGGGAAACCAGAAAAGTTGTATCAACTGGAAGCAAAAGGGTTTCAAACTATGAGAAAAAGATTTAATGAGTATGAGGAGAAAGAAATATGTATGTGAGACTGACATCTCAGACTCTGGAATAACTTCTCAAAAGAATCAAAGACATCCACCACTTCAGATATACTTAAGGTAGGATCAAGCAAAGAATAAAAAACAAAACAAAACAAAACAAACCTGTACCACAGGGAGCAATCAACAGTGAAAGAGAAAGATAGAACCAGTAGGTCTTCATTCTTATTTAGCTTAGATATTTCTAAATTTGTCATTAGAAATTTTTCTCTATGGATTTTATTTTATTTTTTTTTAAATTGTCAGAATGACTATGAAGCGATTGAAAATTATATTCTTCAATGCTTATAGCATGCTGGTCTGTTTTTGAACAGTCTTCATAGCTTCATCTCATTTAGGGAAATACTAAAATGTCTAAACAGCCTCTACAAATGTATATAATCAAAATAAAATCTTGACAATGCTTCTTTAAAAAGTTCTTAGCACGGTAAAAGAAATAAATCCCTCTGAAGAACACTCCTCACCTGTTTTAACAAAGAAGATAGCTGATCTTTCAAAGATCTGTGTTCAGTGCTGAGTAGCTGTTAGAAATAAGGCTGTGTGAAATGCTTTTCTGAAATGTGGACCATGTAACTCTGATGCCATCAGAGATTTTTCTTCAACCTGGTTTCTGGTGTTATTGAAGAATTTGGACCAGTTTTATGAGAGATCTCAAAACTAGTATAATAAATGACTTGCATATTCAAAGTTATGCCCGACATTCATACCAATGCTTCTGCTTAATCACTGAAGACAGAGAAGTGCAACAAAGGTGCAGAATCAATGTGTACAAGCAGTGAAACCTGACCACTTTGCTTTTTCACATTCCTGACAGATAATGCTTTGGGTAGTTCTGTTTATTTGTAAAAAGAAAACAGACAGAGTCCAGAATGCCTCTGGGTTTTTTCACTTGGGGCAAACACAGTGCACTGGCAAATTTATGAGATAGTCCCAGGATCTGGCCCTCCTCCCTTTTCTGCAGGTGCTGTAGTTGAACAGGTAGCCCAGAAACTTCCTCCAGATGGCAGGCAGGGCAGGATGCTCCCCTCTCCCTGCAGCCATGCCTCCCTGGGTGGGATTTGGAAGAAGGGCCAGGGCTCCGTGTCCCAGAGCAGGGAGGTGGACTGAAGGAAGTTGAGACTGAGGCAAGAGAAGGAGAAAAGACAGTATCCCAGCATGGTGTGGTACCTGTTTTGCTTTCCCAGGCTGACCTATTTAGACAATTCTCTAATCAGAAATGGGTACAGACACACATCACAGGTCAGATCTAAGAAGCTTACAGTACACAGATGTCATATAAGGTCCAGTGTAGCAGCAAGGCAAGTTTCACCAAAGCTGCAAAAAAAATGAATCAAACCCCATAAAAAATTAAAAATGGTCAGAGACAAACAGAACAGGATATGCTTGTTAAACACAAAAGTCAATCACAAAGCAGATCTTCAGGTTGTGACACCACATTACAAGCGCATTATATTTTCCTGTTATTTGCCACAGAAACCTTTGAAAGCATTTTGAATTTAACCGTACAAGTTAAGCAATACTGTCTAGCTGATACCTTCCTGTGACTAGTGCACCAAGGGAGTTCCTGACACTTATTTCCTCTTCTATCATTCCCCTCTCTGATTTCCGTCAGGAATTGCAGTGTAGTTGTTCATGCTGTGCATCTCAGGAGTATTTGCTGACTCCTCATTTTTTTTAATGAGAATATCGCAAGGTCCCAGTAAGCCTATTGCATAGATTCACAGAAGCTGTAGATGGAAAGACCTAGGTCACCCAGCCTTTGCCTTTGCTTCTCCTCCCCCTCCCTCCCGGTTTGGCCAGTATGGGATTGTTTCCTACAACATATTTCCTGTTTGCTGGCCCAGTAATGTCTGACATCCACTGCATGAAATAACTGCAGATAATTAATTATATGCTTTCAGTGAATATACAGCAAACTGCCTACCCAAAACTCAAGCTCCCACACCAGCAGAGAGCCAACTGAATTAATTTAAAAAGCAAACAATAATGTTGCTCACCAGCTCCTTAAATTACTTCTGGAAGCCTTGAAACATTTTCTGTACCTTTCAGAATTTGACTTTCTGAGGATAAGCTTACTTTTTCCCACTGATCCAGTTTGATTTCTACTAATTTTCTGCTACATGTTTTACTCAGTTTCATTTACAATTTAGTTACCACGGAAGAAGAGTCATCTCGGGGTCTGGTTTGAGCTTTTTTTGCCCCCCTTCTACTCAGCTCCTAACAGCAAGCCTGGATGTGTTGTAAGCAAGAGAGCATAAAATATGTCTAAGCAATGAATAATATCTAAGAAAATAGATGTAGGGAATAGAGTTTCACTTAGAGAAAATTATCTTTTGGCATTTTGTTTTAAATATTTTTTTTTAAAGGTCAGCTACTCTTGAAGGACTTTAAAGGTTGAGTAGGAGGATCTCTGTATCTGAGCAAAATAGAATATATTATAAGGTAGTGAAGCAGTGCAACAACATTATGCATGGGGAGTTTGACAGATTACAAGGTCAGTGATCATCATACTTCACCTGCTTCATTTGTGCACTTAATATTTATGCTCCATATTGCAAAAGATATGTAAGTTTTCTTACGTGCTGCTTCATACATAGTCTTCTCTCTCCCCCCCTACCCCCCCCCCCCCCCATATATATATATATATAGAATACCAAAGCCACAGGTTTTGACTCACCTGTGTTTACCCCAAAAGGTACCATTGGCTTTCTTGAGAAGCACCTTACTCTCCCTCAAAGGTACAACAGAACAACTGTAAAATGAGGCAAACTAGTAAACACCTACCTATGTCTTATGTTTTCAGCAAGCTCTGTTCAGTGTAGGTATTATCTGGTCACACCAGAAGACACAGATGGCACTGATACATGCTTCCATGTCCAGCAAACATGTGGACAGGCCCTTCTTTTGGCCCTAGAGAAGCATTTGTAATGGTTGAGGCAATTTTCATTCCAGCCTTGGTGAAACAAACCCATTAGGGCTAACCTGGAGCTGTTCATTATGCCTGGAGTTAATGGGGAATTTCCCAGTTAACAGCTGCCCACAAGTTTCATTCCACTTCTTGACTCTCTTGCGTTGATTTCCTCTCCATCCTTGATGCCTTTCCTGATTCCCACCCCCCACCCTCAGTCTCCTGAATCTACCTCTAAGACAGCATGAGAAAATCAAATTAATTAATACCCATCTCATTCTCTCTCACTTCAGCTTACAGTTCAGTTTTGGAGGAAATGAGAGGCAGATAACCCTCTGAACTATAGGATAGACCTGCACAGATGTTGGGGAAGCTTTTCACAGTCCAGCAACCTGAGGGACTGTACAAGTAACCTGAAAAACAACCAGAGCACTCTGAAGTGGGCATGATTCATTCTCCTTGCAATACTAAACAAATATCTGCTTCATCTATGAACGATTCCTTTAAACTACATGGAATAAAATTTACACACAACAAATCAAAATACACAGGGAATAGATGACAAGAGTAGATTGACTGACGGTAGGTTAACGGACCAGTTCCTTGGGTGTTAGGAAAAGACCCATTCTCAACACTCCTCTCAGGATGCCATGTCTCCCCAGATAAACAGCTCCATTCATGAACTGGGCACTGGTCTACTTCTTACCAAAATAAGCCATGTCTTTTGCTGTGCCCTTCAAACCTCCAAAGGAGAAACAGCTGACATTAAATTAGGTTTGCACCAATAATTTCCCTCAAAAGACTGACAGAAGAACACATATACATTGACTGATCTACCTCTTGGTCTTATTTTCAGTTTGTATCAAGAAAAGCATTATACAGCTTTGCACGCAGGCCGGTGACAGGTTAAAAAAGTAGCAGTTGCCAATCAAGTATACATAATACTTTGCTACTTTCAATATATCTTCAATGCATCAGAATCTCCCTTCACAGGCTTGTTTCACTCCACTACCTTAAAGAACATTCAAATCCATCTCTGAAGCTTCCTAATCCTAAACCTGAGAAGTGCTATACATTAGTGTGCCTTTGAATGTAAATATATTTAATAGGAAAACACATTTGGAGTATTTAGAGGGGTGGCAATGATAACACAACCACTAGCAGCCTGTTTGAGGATGGGAGGGGAAATCCATGAGTGCCTGTAATCACCAGTATTTTCTAATGATATTTTTGAAAGCTTATATGGTTTTTCACTTCACAATTTGAAAATCTTTAAGCCCCAAGTCCATGGTTTGGGATGCTATCATTGTATACAGTGAGCTAGACTTCCTCCTTTTTCATTAATGCAATCTTTGCATGAAAGGACATGTGCAGTTCAGATTATCATAAATTCAATTTCTTCAACTGTTAACAATAAACAAGATATATACACTATGTGCAGGCTGTCTTTGTAGACAGTCTTGCCTTTGAAACAACTGAGATGTCGTGTAGGATGACAGACATTGGTTTTTAAATGCTACTGGAAAGAACAGCTGAAATTCAACTATTTCCTGAAGATACCTCCTATTCTCTCATTCTCTAAGTAGACAGTCCAAACTTTTATGATTTGCACTTTATGTGTTTTGATCCCCACCCCCCACCCCCCCCAGAGAATCTCCCTGCTATTGACAAGGGCTTTTGAAGCTCATTCAAAACCACAAATATTTGGAAATGCAGCCTGTACTCTACTCATCAAAGCAAGCACTTATGTATAACATCACTGCTTGACTCAGTAATCTTCCCAACAGACTTCCCTCTTTTCTTTAGATGTGAGACCTGGAACCGGCCGCTATTTTTAATACACCATGAAATCAGGACCTGATCTCTCTCCATTACACATAGGGTCATTTCTGACACGCATTTTCTTTTTGATGAATTCAATCCCTGTTACAGCTCTCAAAAGACTAACTGCCATTAGAGCACAATCGTTACCAACTAAGGCTCACTCCGAGTCATTAAAAGTGTTTGGGTTTTTTTTTATTTCTCCTCTCTCCCTTTCTTTGGATAGGGTTTTTTAATTCCTTTCTTTCTTAAATGAAGTGGTGGGTGAAAGGAATAAGTAATCAAACTACTAAGTGATGGTAATTGTTCTTATTTCATAAGCCTGAAAATCCTTTTTTATATACTAAAACCCACTGAGATCCTCTAAGCACAAATGTACTGGATTAACTTCTATTACGTACCTTAGGAATCTTTAGGCCAGAAGAGGTGACATGAGCTTCCACAAGGAAAGTCTCCAGAAAATAATTTATGGCTACTCACAAGGGGAAACTTTGCAAAATCTTCCAAAAATGCAAGCATGCCAGCAACTCCTGCTGGGATCAGGAGTATCACTTGCAGCACTGCTGTAACCACTGTTTCACCTCCACACTTGTGAATTCATAAATCTTTCATTATCGCTGGGAATAACTGAATGACACCTGGGAACAGTATTGAAAGAGGATGAAAAAACACCCTAAAGACTCCCACATTTCCTTAAACCAGATGAATTTGAGAGGAGATTTATCCAAAATATTATGGTCAGGCTCATCTTAAATATACTCATTTTATGTTCAGAGAATTCCTGAAATGAGATAAAAGATAAAGAAGTCCAAGCCCTACAGTCATTGAACACAGTATTGTAATAAAAATGGACTAAATAATTCATTAGTGACACCAAGACCCAGGTAGAGAGAAACCATTCTTCTCATATTAAAATATATTTTAACTCTATTTCTAAATAAGAAGAGATAGAACTCAGTAGGTTTCAAAAACTAGACTTCGGGTTTACTCTGGTGATTTAATAGATGCATTAACTGCCAAAGATGGTCTTGTACTACTGTGGAGTTTACTGGATTCATGTTTAGGATATTAAACAATTTAGGAACAACAATTTCATTGTATTATTCAGCCTTCTTTATATGTAACATCTAAAGCATGCTGTGTGGGAAGAATACACCAAAACTACTGAGATTATTTTTGAAATCTCATCCATATATCGATCCTATACAATCAGATCAGGCAGCTTTCCTCACTCTTGCAAAAAACCTTGATACTTAAATTTCTGTCACTACCTAGCACAATGTATTAAAAATATAATGTATTTCTGTTCTCAGGAATATATGATAAACATACATACAAAACCTATAGGCATCATAATCTTAGTAACAGCTACCAAAATAAATCTATTGTGCATTTTATGCATTTTGTTTTCAATCTTTGGATCTTGGACTTCTAAGATAGTCTGCAAAAGTTACTCAAGAAAAGGAAGCCCACAGCCAAGCTTAAATTCACTATATAAATATCTTGTTTTTCAAGTGACAAAAAAAAAAATCAGGATGCGAAAATTAAAAAAAAAAAAAAAGGCAGAAAAAAGACTAATTCATGCTGTCACAGGATTTCTGTGTTATGCTGGGCTGGTAAAAAAATTCTTGGACACAAGGTGTTCAGCAAAGCAACCCATCTGTCTCCTTGTGTTTATAAGATATTTAACTGTTAAATGCACAGTGAGTGTCAAAATAAATATTAATAAATCTATAACAGTCATTGTCATTAATAGCAGAAACATTACCAGACTAAAATATAATCTACATATCTCGAAGCAGATGAAAGATAGGTGCATTTACATTTAAACAATAACATATGGTGACATTTCAAGTACAAACCCTCATCTCCACATACTTGTAAGTCACTCCATTAAACCCGTGACAGATACTTACTGGAATAAATCCATATGGGGCCTTTATGAGGGCCCCGTGTGTGCATTGCTGGTCTTAATTTTTGTCTTTCTTTAGGTCCACTAAGTACCTTTTCTTAAAGCTGTGACAGCCAGGCAGAAGCTAGGAAGGCTACCTTTTGTTCTGTCCACCAAACATCCCTCTAGAAGCAGCACTGATCAAATTCTGTACATCACATGTCCTTCCCATATGACAATTATAGACCATCTAGGTCACACTGCTATAGTTTGCTGAGTTAATAGCTTAGGATACATCAATTCAGCCAAACAGTTTTGGGTTGATCATGAGTATTCTCACAGGGAAAAAAGTGAATACATTCCTCTTTTCTAGCTACCTCCCATCTCACATGTTGATACCTCATTTGAGTAATTGCTGCTGATTAAATGTTCAGCTCAAGGTGAAATTTCCAATGTACATAATTTTTTGCCATGCTTCATTGCAAATGAGTCAGTATTTAGGGTATAACTTGTTAGAAAATACTTCATAGTGATTTTTAAAAATGTCTTTATGCATTTCATACAATAATTGTGAAGAGGGTGAAACATCTTTGTCACCTGCTTTGCTCCTACCTTCCTTCAGCAGAAAAGGAGTGTCTAACAGTTTTAGATTAATTGTTGTATGTGCATACATGTAAACACTTACATACATACACTTGTTCACACACAAGATGATATTTTGGCAAATGGTATTTCTCAAGGGATGATGGTACATGAGACTACTCCTCTGCTTTTCTTGGTCTGTCAAGATTCTTAAATAAATAAACAAATGCAGTACACTGAGAAGGTGGAAGAGATACTTATTAATACATGTATTGGCACTGAGCCTTCAAAGAATTAAAGTGACCTTCAAAGCCAATCATATAGAGCCATGGATGTATTCCTAGGAGTCCCAGCACCAATAATGAAAATTTAGCATCCCTGTGAATTAGACCTACTCCTTCCACTTCAATTTAAATCAGAAATGCACTACACAACTCTGTGCTATTAGGTATGAACTGAGTCCCCAAACAGATCAATTTAAATTTCATTCAAAACAGAGTCAAACCATGGTTCTCTGGGAGAAGCAGAAGTCAATGGAAATCCATCCATGAAGAGAGAAATTTTTAAGTGGAACATTTATGCATAACTTGTAACTGCCTAATATCTGTAGCATGATACAGACTAATGCCAGTGGATGTGGTTTTTTTGGTCAGGGGAGCAATTAGTCAATAGTTGGTCAAATGTTACAATGATAGGTTTGTTTCAAATCCAACTGTACGTTCTCAGTCGGTCAAATTAGTTTCACATTAATCCATCTTTTCTGTCTTATCATCAGAGATAACAAACTCGTAAACTTCCCTGAGTACTTATTTTAATATAACATTTTAAAAGGCTTAGGGTTTTTTTTATTAATTTTTAAAAAATATTTCATGGAATCACATCTTGACTCAGCTAGTACTTCAGTGAAGTTTTTGTATAAAAAAAATACAACCATCTGTTCTTGAAACATTTTAAGCTTTTTTTTTTTCTTGAGCTAACCAGGACAGCTGGACTCTAAAGCTGCACATCT
>JANIJG010009125.1:58896-73495 GCA_024611175.1 Megaceryle torquata | reverse complement strand
GTGGATGCACATCTTGGAGTAGCTAGTACTTCAGTGAAGTTTTTTTATAAATTAAATAAAAGCATCTGTTCTTGAAACATTTTACGCTTTTTTTTTTCTTGAGCTAAGCAGGACAGCTGGACTCTAAAGCTGCACATCTAAGCTATCAAAAAGGTGAAAGTATGATGAACAGCGGGGGGCGGGGGGGAGCTGTGTTTAGAAAGGGATGTGTATTGGGCTAGGATGAGACCTTTTTGCCACCTTAACCTCCTGTTTCAGTGGAGGTTTGAAACACTTTGTATCTTACTGTTTTGAGGTCTAACATTGAAATACATCACAACTGTTTTTCAGAAAGCAGCTGAGATAAGCAATGAGTTGTGGTATCTGTTTCTACCATTTTTACAGGAAAAAATAGGGAGGAGTCGAAGAACTAGTGCATCATGTCTCATGTTTTCTAAGCTTCCCTATAACACAATAATTGATGTGAAGGAGATTTTTTTTTTTTTTTTTTTTTTTACGGGAAAGATTCTGTCATGTCAGCTTGATAACATATTTCTCTACAGAATATTTCACATCACTGAGCACTGAGACATCCTTTTACTGTTGACTGGACTGTTTTAACTCTCTTGCCATGAAAGAGGTTGTAGTATCGAGATATCTGCACCCCAAAGGGCGACAGCAGATATCAAAGATTAACACCAGTGATGACTCCCAGAGGCTTCCCTCATTACTGTCCTACTAACCTGTTATTTTAACAGGCTGTTACACTTTCCTCCTTGGCTTGAAGCATCATGAGGAAGCTTGGCCTCAGTGGGGCTGGCAGACAAGACCCCTGACCCTCTACCTATGTTCAGATGTCAGTTTTGTCTGTGCAGCTGTTTTGCACTTGGAGGGATCAGCTGGATGGAATGTGACAGACAGGAGACCTATTAGCACCTCCACAGCTCAGACCAGTCTGCTTGATTACAAATTCATTGAAATTAATTAATTTTTAATTTCACACTAACCTCAGCTATTATAAATCAAGCCAACCAGACCAGGGAAATATTCACTGAAATATGAAACTGTCTGTTGAAGAGGCGCCTGATCACAAGTTCAGCTTCAGCAATCTGTCACTTGAGAGACAAGAAGGAAGCAAATTACTTTCCACAGAAATTATTAGAAAATACTGCCTTGATTAATTATGCTGTTTCAGAAGGGGCACAAAAGGAAAAAAATATTATACCACTTCTGTGGTCTGTAAACCTGGGTCTGGTATTCCAGCCCACTGAATGGTTTAATCACATGGAAAAAAAAAAATTTTTTTTTAAACTTTTTTTTTTTTTCCTTCAATTTAAGTGCTAAGGCACCTTTCACACAATAAAAGTAATTACTAGTAATATAAAATATTAACACCTCGGTATCATGAAAGCAATATCTAGGCTCTTCATAGATGTTTCACTCACTGTCCTCACACTACTATTTCCTTTTCTTTGGAGGTATGGCAGAATCTTACTTGGAGATATTGACAGGTTTGATGAAGATTCCTCTGATATCCTTCTTCCTGCCTTCTGGTGATTTGTTAACATGAAGCAGTTATTTATCAAATGTATGTTTTCATTTCCTCAGAATTAAATCTCATGCAAGATACACCACTTCCTCTCACCAACAAATCTGGTGCAGCGTGGGGGTTGGGGTTGTTGCCTGCTTTCTAATTTGAAGTTCAGATTTCTTGTGTTGGAAGTGAGATTTCAAACTATGGCTAGAACTCACTGGAATAAATAGAAGAGTAACTACTTTCATAAACTTAGGACATAAACCCAAATTGATTCAAATATTACCCTTTTAATATTCATATCTGGTCACCACTAAGTGATAATATAAGTAGTATGATTCTGAATATGATGCATTCAGTGTACATGTAAAATATCTATTAATTTTAGACAGACAAACTGGGACAAGTCTAGAGATGTCCTATACTATTACTTTCTTCCTCCAACCAACATGCATTTTGAAGTCACATCTACATATTTGGAATGCCAGTTTGCTGCAAATAAGATTACTTTCTTTCTTAAGGATAAAATTTGATAGCAAATATCCTTACAAATGTAAGAACTACTACAAGAAGTACTCTACCAAGTAAGACTAGATATCCACAGAGACTTCTATCCTTACTGAAGACCATCCCTCTAACTGCCTATGCTTGACAAGGGAATAGCAATAAGACAAATGTTTTGATGCTTCCTCAGAATATTTTCCTAGACTCCAACTATTTGTGGTAAAAGGATTCTCTGAGCCAGAGAAGGTGCCTTTGTATTTTATATCCTTTGATAGATTTTTTTCTTCCATCATATTTTTATGCAGTCACTTTTTGAATCCCTGTGTGTTTTCAGAATCCACAGTGTCTCATGGCAAGTAGTCCCATAATATAAAGTGCAATAAGAATGATAAAACAGGTTAAAGTAAAGAAATAACTACAGATGTCCTCTAGAAATACAAGAATAAAACCACCACCCCATATCCTAACATATTATGCAGCATATACACTAGCTGGTAGTGTAGGAAATGGGAGGAGCATAAATCGTTTATTGTGATTCTTTTCCTTCTCCTGTAGTGCACAAACTATGAATATCCATTCCTGAGAATCCAAATTGCATGAGCTTGAAAACATTAAAATGAGAAAACTTCTAAAAGTCAAAGTCTCTACATGTCTGTCCAGCACTTCAGCATGTATACTTGGAAAGGATATAACTTTATATATATGTATATATATATATGCACACACACAGATATATAGATAAGAAACATGGCAGTTTTACAGCCTTAAACATGGTCTTCCTAGAATAGAAATAGAAAGTTCAATGGAAAGGTGGGAATTTTCTCTTTCCCAAGAGCTAAAGCTCTTACACCAAGCTTTGTTGACATTAGTATTTAATTCTAAGTTCAGAAATCAATGATATCTTTAATAATGGTATCAATTATACCAATTTAAAAATTCCATACTTTTAAGAATAGGTGTTATCCCTAATTGAATTTTGCTCCCCTTCAACTTTGGACAGAGATGGCTTCAGTAGGAGGATTCAATATTTGCAGCAGGAAATATATTTCTTTCTCAAAACCAGAATGACTTCAAAGCTACTCAGACATATAACAGTATAGCTGATTGGAAAATCCTTCACCAAACAATTTTCTATTCAAAAGAACTGTTACATCAAGAATAAAAGCCCTTCTCAAAACTGACAAGATGTGTGCATGTACATACATATTTGGGTGACTGTGAGAAAATAAATGAACAATCTTATGTCTATGCTTAAGCATAGAAATCCAAGAATCCAAGAATGTCATCCTCAAAACTAGGGTTCTTGGAAGCTTACCATCTGGTATTTCAAAAATACTTACTTTCTGAGTGCGTTTAAATCACAGATTCTGATATTTTAACCCATTTCATATTCTACACATACACTAGCCCTACACTGTCAGCTGGAAAAAAAAACCCCACAACATTATGCTCTTATGGTAGCATACACGTAAAGCATGATCCTTGTATAAGAGAGTTGAAAGACTGCTCACGGCTGCATACAATATTTCAATACCATTATTTTGCTTCGCCACCATTATAAACAGCTCAGTGCAAATGCATGCAAGTGCATTTCATAGCCATACCAATTATGTACGTGTATGCTACATGCACATAAATACAGGCACAAACACTCAAGATATTTATGAACTGCTAAAAAGCTCTGCTCTGAAACACATACATACAGGCAAATCTAGATACTTCAAGAACCCTCCTGGCTGCAAACAAGCTCCCATGAGAAGCAAGATTATAGAAGAAGAGTGAGCTGGGACCCATTTAAGCACCACATTTCACCACTGAACACTTATATTTATCTACATCGCAATTCTTCATCAAATTCACTATGACAAGAAGCAACAAGAAACCCCAAAACAACCAATCAACCCACCAACCCCAAAAAGCAAACCCCAAACCCTTTTTAAATATCATCTGTGCAAGTACGTTGTGTTACATGGTCTGACTTTTATGTTCAGCTTTATTTTGTTTGATTCCATTTCCTCTTAAATGACTGATTTTTCTTTGTACAAAATAATGATAAACATAGAAAGGTTTAAGACAAAAGCTATAGGAATGAAAGAGTAATGTAAACACTATGGTTTCTTAGGAGTAGCTATGAACCCACCATTAGGACAAGAGGAGATTATTTCATATCAGAATTTAGATGTCCACTTATGCGAAGGAGAAATAAAAAAAAAAAATTATTATATTTTTTATTATCAAAGTACTCTAAGGTACTGTCACCTCCAGAATGCTTTCCTGGTAAAGCCTAGCTGTTTTGAGTGGTGGCTATTGTTTTTTAAAACAATTGTCCACAATTAATCTTTTCATCTCTAGATGTTTAAAGTGTAGTGGCCTGAAGAACACAGTAGTTGAATTAATCATAACACCACAGAATCATTTAAGTTGGAAAAGACCTTTAAGAAATAATAACTTCGATTTGAAGCTTAACCTTCAAAACCAATGTCCAATTAATGTCTGCAAAACTACAAACTATGAGACCCTTCACTAAATTTTATCTTATTTTGTAGAATATTAATTAGCAATAGCACACATTACATTCATACATAATTTACAGACCAAACAGAAGGAACATCTCTTCTGTAAGTCACCAGGCAGATGAACTATGAAAGTTAAAATGTATTAACTGACCTCAAGGAAAGCCATTTTAGGAACAGCAAAGTCAGCTCGCTTCTGCTGCAAGGGGCTTTCTCATATGATCTCATCCATAGTGATACCACATTTATTCTCATTCATTCCACAGGAGGAAAAAAAAAAAATAAAAAAATCTCACTTCTGATTTGTTTCATGCTAGATGTGCTTCTCCCCTGAGAAGGTTTAAACACACATTATGAGCCTGGTCTACTAATCATTCAAAGCAAAATTCTGACTCAAGCCCACAAGAGCTTTGTCTGCATAAGGACCACAGGTTTGGCCTCTTGTGAATACTTTCACTTAATACTGAAAGGCTTCATTGTTTACTATATAACCAGAACATGCATATGTGCTTATAAATGGGAGGCATTTATCATTCTCAAGCAGTGATGAGGTGGCCATGGTTCACGAAGCAAGCAGAGAGAAATCTCTCAAGAAATCTGTGTTGTGCTTCTCACTGGGTGACAGATTTATGTGACTAAGCAACTGCACCTTTTCCTATTTTAATACTCTATTTGTAAACCATAGATGATATTCTATTATACTGCAGAGTGGTTTTAGATTAATGAATTAAATTCCCTGATTGATCATTAAACAAAGAGACTTGTTCACGAATATAATCAGTAGCAGCACAATGAAATATGAATGAGACACTATTCAGTGAGATGTGGGGGAAGCAGGAAATCTCTTATTTAACAGAACTAAAGTATTTCCCTAAGATAAAATTGTGTTTCAGTCCGCCTTGACTAAAACAAATAAATTTCTACAAACATGAAGTTTTGTGGCCCTTATACAGAATGCCAATTTTACCAAATAGAGAAAGAAAATAAAATAAGTATATAGATAACTTGAGCTCTTACAGGGATATCTATACAGGATACATTCCTCTCATGACCCTTTTGGGGCATAGTAAGCCCCCTCCTCTAAGTGGCCATGTACCTCAAGTCCTCCGAGCTTATAGAGATTTTTTCTTCATCAACATCTGTACAGTGTGATTGCTGCCTGCCCCTTCCAGTGGGGCACATTGGTATCATCACAGTCCTCAATCCCCTCCCCAGCAGAGCTCCAGTGTGCCTGGGACCAAGGCAAGCCTAATGAAGGACAGTGCAGGAGAGCAGCAGGTCAAAGAGCTCCCAAAACTAGGAAGTGACTTCTCCAGTGTGCACTTTTGAACTGCTAAGCAGGCAAACTTCAGTCAGGTCTGAAAAACAGCTAAGACTGCTTCTATACCAGGAAGGAGCTGCAATTTGAACACTGTCATAAGCTGCACTACTGTAATCTTTTTAACACACTTTAAACAAACATAGCACATGTTGGAGAAGGTCAGAGCAATAGTCAGTACTATGCTTGGAGAGCCATCTTCTCCTAAAAAAGACCCTGTGGTTATCTTTACCAGAAATGCTAGAAGCAATTATTTTCCTAAATGAAGAGGATAAGCTGTACCAAGCCAGCTCCTGAGCATCGTTTGAATCCAGGTGATAAGAAAAGGTCACGTCAACAGTCAAGAAAAACCACGCAGTATGGGTGAGCTGCACAACCACAGGGAACTGAAGAAAGAAAAGTAGGTCATGAAAGAAAGTCATGGAGGAGCTTTCAGGAGAATCCAGAAAATCCACCCTGAGGCAAAAGCAGGAATTCTAGTGCTAAGCAGGAGCAGTATCTGGTACGTTACAGGAGCAGGGCACTCACAACAGGCTGGAGCCATCATCTTCAGCTTCATTGTGACTCACAATGGCTATATTTATAAATAAAGTGTTACCCTTCATTTTCACCCCTTCCAAAAAGGGATAAAATCCTGTACAAAATTTGCTTGCACTACACCATGGTGATAGGAAAAAAGTCCCTTTCACCTGTGCAACCAGCAGTCCTGGGGATGTGATTGTCCAGGTTCACCTCACCACAGGTGCCATCAACCCAGAGGTTCATGGGGCAGCTTTGTGCCTTCTGCCATCTCAGACGTGCCACAGCACTGGAGGGGATAGAACTGCAGGGTGAGCACCTCACCTCAATAAATCTACCAGAAAGTGACATCTGAGGGAAATCACTCATATTTCAGAACTTTTCAGAAAAAAAAACAAAAAAAACCAACCAACCCAAAAACAAACAAACAAACAAAAAAAACAAACAGGAAAAAAAAGAGCAAATAAGAGACTGCAACTTCAAAAGCTCTCAAAACAAACAAGTAATATTTGCAAACAAAGCTGAGATATTATGAATTATTAAGAAAAGCCACCCATGTAGATCGTAATAATTTACTGCATTATTTGAATAATTATTTTTAAGCACTGCTCTGTAATGGACCATGAGCTTTCCTCAGGGTAAACCAGACTAAAACAGCTGTTAAAAAAGTAACCAAATTACAGTTCTAATTAAGCCTGGCAAACAAACATATTTTTGGCTACAGACACTAAAGCTGCTGAGGGGCTTAAATACACTAATACATACTTTCTGCATCAAATTTTGATTCTTTTTACTGCATGTGCCTTGACAGCTAAGGCTTTAAAATAGAGTTTTAAAAGAGACCTCCCATGTTGTAAGTGTGTTAATTATTATTTATGCCAAAGTTTGTCTCTCTTCGTCAATTCAGTTAAAATCACATAAATTCAATTTATTTTTGCATTAGTATTGTGTGGGTTTAGACAAAATGCAACAGTTATTAGTTGCTTTTTAACGTCTTGCTTTCTGTGAAATTCCTCTATTGCAAATTTTGTTACTTGGCATTACAGAGAGTTAAATATATTATGTGGCAGCAGTGGCATGAGAGCCAAATACGTCCCCTGGTCCCTCTAAGCTTAGTTCATATAGACTGCCAGCCCCAGCATGGGGTCATCTAACCTGATCCAGCAGCTTCTGTTCAGGTTAAGATGGAGCATCCCATGCTGGGACGAGTAGCCTCTTCAGGGTTCACCCCCATGGTTTCCATATGTTTTCAAATAAATCTCCCTTGTCCTGTATTTTATAAATTACTCTCTCAAGACATGCAAAGTAAAGGCCGGACATTCAGTTCTTCTCTTTGTGGGATGTATTTACACATATCTGTCCAGAGATATATGTATAGGTATGATAGAGAGAAAATATGTATCAAAACAAAAAGACAGGGAAAAGGACAGTTTTTGTTTTAAGGCATTGAAAAAACTTATTTGAATGAGGAGACCAGACCCAAAGCCCTCAGGCATGATGGAAGTTCAGTCCTGAGAATGTAGTAATTTATGGAAATTTCTAAATTATAGGGAACGAGCATGACAATTGCAAAATGTTTCAATATATTGTTATTTGAAGCATTTTTCATGCACATAGCTATAATGAAATTGTGATCACAAGGACTCTGTAAAATACAAAACCAAAAGCAATAAAAACAAAGCCTTCAAGGTTACTGTAATGCTTCTATAACAAGATGTGTGGGCAACTGGTTGTATTTTTTTCTAACTGATAATAAATACTTATTTTTTAAAAAGCCTCGATGTACAAACATTCCATTGAGTTTCTTACAAATGCAGAATACATAAAGCTGGTAGAATTGGACCCTGAATAATAAGAGTTGTAAAAATACCCATGCGTACAGAGCAATCTGCATTCTAACCTAAGTTTCAGATGGACCAAATTACATTCACAAATACACAACTATTGCAAATATTTGTGCAGGTGAAGCACAAGTGGTTTTTTTTTTTTTTTTTTTTTTTTTTTTTTTTTTTAATTAAAAAACTTTTTAAAAATTTCTTTTGCTGCTTTTTTTATTAAATTGTCATTTTATAATTTGCTTTTTTTTAAGTTTAAATCAATATTTTTTTTTTTTTTTTTTTTTTTTTTTTTTTTTTTTTTTTTTTTGTAAGACACTATTTTTAGATTAGATACTTTTTAAAGAATCTCTTTACATACTTGTTTAATAAATTGAACATTTAAAAGTTGGATTCTGTCTACTAGTAAAATCACATGGCTAATAGCTTTGGTTCTCTAACTAGACAACATGCACTTAAATTAGTATCACACAAATATTACATACTTCATTGAACGTTTTTAAGTTCATGGTGATTTTAGTTATAGAGGTTGAAATTTAAAAGAATACCACTTCATTAATATTACTAGCATACCAACTGTCTTGTATTTTAAATTACAATATAATAAAAAGTGGTTTTGAATGGCAGACAGACGTAAAGATCGTCACTGCATAAATTGGCTAAACAACTGATTCTTTCCTAATTTTGCAAATTTCATAATCTGATTCATAAAACATTTCACAAATATAAGAGAAATGTATTCACTGATTTATTGTACTGCTTTCCATAACTGTAGAGTGGCATGTTCCTATTTAAGGGGAATAGCATTTTATCAAAAAACCACATGTTCTCATCTGTCTAAGAATTTCTCACTGTTTGAAATGCTTGGCTTGTTCCCATCAAATCAATGCAACTGATTCCAGAGACTGCATAAGCAACGCCTATAGCAGTTAGAGACTTTGCATGTAAAACTGTAAAGACAAAAGGAAAAATGTACTCTACCAAGCAACAATTCCCCCATATCCCACCTTTAGAGAAGGTGAACGTGAGCTTTGCTGATGAGGAAAGCATTCTTCCTCATTCAGGCCACTGCCATTTTCAGCTGACAGACTCCAGCATGCCATCATCTGTCTCTGTCACAGGTTCCAATGACTCCTACTGAGAGCCAGCAACGAGCATCAATCCTCAGCCAAAAAAACCTGCCAGCTATTTGAGATGGGAAAGCTGGCTTTTTCGACTCACCCACTCACTCTTACTGAAACAGGAACATAGTAGACACGGATAAAAAAAAGTAGCCTATGCAAAGGTCTGCAAGTCTATCACAGCATGAGAAGGTGAAGTAAAAAGTTATGTCAACAACAACAAAGAAAATATTAATGCTTTGATGTTATGAATAGCTGCTGATACAGAAGGTGAGGCATGCTGCATGCACTGTAACCCCTCCTGCCTTCTCTGCACATGTCGTCCTGTCCCCCCCCCCATCCCTCAGGGGAAAGTAGCCACAGAGCCACTGGTCATTTTACTAGTTTCTCTTCAGTGGAACTCCTCCAGAACAAGAAAGTTTTATTGTTTTGGAAACATTTTATTAGAAGCTATGAAAGCCTTGCAAGCATGCTCTTCTTGATGTCTCTCCAATGGGACTCTAAAAAATGTTTTATACCTCTTATCAATTGTTGCCTTCAGTAACTTTTTTTCTTTTTTCAATCTCTATTAAAAAACAAACAAACAAACAAACAAAAAACCTACCACAAAACCAAAACAAACAAAAAAAAACCCAATCACAATTGTCACACCTCTTCATGTTTTCAGCTTGACATAAAGGAAATTCCTAATGGGACCTGAAGCGAATGATTTTGCTTCCATCCAAGAGTCTTCAGTATGATTCTGTTTACATCTGAGAGTCTTCTGTATGTAACAGTCAAGTTATAAGAAAGAAAAATACATTGGGTTTTTTTTTCCCCCAACTACAAACCTCCTCAGATTACCACAGGACATGACTATTATCCAAAAATAGTGTTTCTAAATTGGTTGCAGAAACAGTATGCAATGTTGTATTTATTCTTTTGTTTGTTTTTAAATCAACCTTTGGATACAACCAGATTTTCAACCATGGAAAGTCAACAAAACACATCATCAAGAACCACAAGACAAGTTGCAATGCCCTGAATCAGATTTACAATCTGTAATAAAAGACCAAAAGCCACGACCATATCAAAACACATAATCTCTAAGATATCAAAAGCATTTCCAAAGTCCTAGCTCACAGCAGTAACAAAGATTATTTTTTTTTTCCAGAGTTTCCCAGATTACTCTATAAAATCAGAGCTAACCCACAGTACAATGAATTCATAAACTCATATTCATGTGTGTTTAGGCAGGGATGCTGGGAATCCGACATACTGATTCAGGGAAAAATTCCCTTCCTACCTTCAAACCACAAATCTAGGAAAATTATTAATGTAGAAGGCAGAAGCAGAGCATGGTGTCCAAGGTGCCTAACTAAAGTCAACTTGGAGGAGCATCAGTATCCTTGAGCTACATCTGACTGCTTGCCATGGCCAATCGATGCTTCAGAAGAAAATGAAAGATGCAACAATTCAAAGGTCAAATTACAGTGGAAAAAATTATTTCCAAACAGTGGAAACTTTAAAACATTGTGTGAAAATACTATAAACTACAAAGAGACAGTAACTTCTGAAAAATCATTGAACCAGTATGCTTTTTATTCCACTATCATTTTGAGAACATTGTAACCCGGGACTTTTTTCTCTAGTTTTCTCTAGACAGAAACTACTTACACCACCACATATGTACTTATGAATGCAATAAATACAATATATTGTATTGCACTCATGAGTAACGTATTACAGTATTTCCTGTCATACATAAAAAAGAAAACACCTGTAGATTGCAATTTTTTCATCCTGAAGGATGTAATCTGTGGAAGCACAGCTGGGGATCTGATGGTAACATGCAAGTGTGAGGTAATTGCTTCACTGCTGTGATTGTAAGATAGACAAGGAAGTTTCCCAACAGATAGATAAATGACAGGCTATTATGACAATCCCTAATTAGAAGATAATTTGGGATAGGTGGCATGCCTGGGTTTTAAGGCAGTAATTTAAACACACTGGCCCTAGAAAATAATTATTGCACAGAAAAACAATATACTCAACTCCAAAGAAGCCCTTAATCCATGTTTAAATAAGCTTTATACTAACCAGACTTGTGCCTGAACATCTGCTTTAACCACAGGATTTGGGGTTTTTTGTGTGTTTTTCAATTAAAAGAATAGTATTTAACTTGGTGGGGGGGGGGGGGGAACAACAGGGCCTACTTGTTCAGGGAAGAGATTAAGAATTAAAAGGTTAGGTTGTTACCATGCTGCAGATGTGAATCATAAGTAAAACTAGAAATCCGATTGAGGGAAAACTAATGCAATCCATGTTACAAGCGCATTTCAGATTCACTGTGGATTAGCAAGGATCAGTATCATGGATGCAGTGTGAGGGCGAACAAGGATTAACTCCTACTCAGCCTGAAAAACCTCTGCTACCCTCTTCTTCCAGCCCTCTCTGGGATTCATCATCTGATACCCTCTTGTCACTGCTGTAAGCAAGGGGATAGAGAGGGCAGAGACCTGGAGGGCTCAGGACTTGCCCTGCCACAGCCCTGCTCCACACACACCTCCTCTCAGGCCACAGCAGCTGTTTGCACATGGACACGGCATGAAGCAGCTGTTCCCAAAGGATGTGGATGATAACTGCACCTCTGATTCATACTTACAAAGGGAAACCACATATATACACATGATCACTGTCAAGTGCTTTATCTAATGCCCCTCTACTAAGTACTCTGCAGAGCAGAGCTAAGTCCACAGGACAGAAGACTCTTTGAATAACAGTACCAGGAAAAAAAAGTCCTCTAAGTTCACAACAAGATGCAGCCCTTTTCTGAAACACTGCTAGGTATATACTCAGAGCTCTTGAAAATTCAGGGATATGAAGAAACATCAAGGAAACATTCTTAAAATACTGTCTGGAAAAGAAAACTATTTACACATTGTCCTTCCTCAGAGGGGAAGCCTGTTGAGAAAACAATAAATCTTTTCCAGACTAGACAGTGCTCATTCAAACCCAAGAGATGTGTCTCCATTTACTGTAGTTCAGATCAGCTTTAAATCTTTAGGTCTAACACGCTCATTATTACATTTTTATTATCATTATTTGTAGACCAATTCCATGCAAGACCTACCATATACCCAAACACGGATTTCAAACAGTCATCAGAATTTCCACGCACCTCCCATAAAAAAAAAACAAAACACCTTGCATATCCTTTTTAGCAGTTCAGCATAGAGAAAACTTGCACAGATATATTCATCTTCCTTTAAAGACAACATTAAATCATATTGTTGTCTGAAATCAAATCAAAATCCATCCCTTTCTTATAAGAGTCTCTTCACTTTTTTTTTTTTTTAAAGATTACTAACTGGGGCATTTCAGTTTCAGTGGAACAATTACATAGGCATACTTTACTTACCATGGTAAATTTATCCCTCTGTTAGTCTCTCCTCTTGTTTTCTTTCCTGTTCTGGCCCTTTTAAAAAAAGTGGGTTTAGCTTGCTTTCTTCCACTATCTCCTGTGGTTAGTGTGGGTAGAGGAAAAATACAAAAGCTGTGGATTCTCCTTTTACTGGTAATTTCACTGCCACTTCATCTCCTCAAACAGTACGAGAAACAAGAGCATCACTTTATTAAATGTCATGCACAAGTAGCAATTATATGTCTTTCTAATTCCATCCCCCATTTTAACAAATACGTATTTGCACGGCCCTGAGGTGAAAGCTCTGGACATCTCATTCACAATCAAAGAAGTCAGAGACATTATACACTGTATAAAAATGGCAGTTTAATGAACAGTCTATTAATTTATGAAACAGAAGGTTCATTAGATGTGGTTAACAGATTTCTGAACAACTTATGTTAATATGTCTTGCTGCCTATCCAACTCTTTTTTTTTTTTTTTTTTTTTCCTCCCAGGATGAACACAAGTTTTACAGCTGGAACAGTGATCTCATGTTCATGGTTAATACACCTTGACTTCACTTCAAGTCACAATCCCTCAACCCTGCTTTAGTTTTCCGTATTATCCTTTTGGGAGCAAAACCTGGAAATTCCTAGAAGAGATTTGAAGAGCAGCTTGTTAAAATAACTGCCCATACCTGTCATCTCAGTATTAGGATTGCATTACCAAAGTAAGAAAAAATTCTGTTAGACCTTCCAAGACTTCAAGTTGTTTTGCAATCTAAAGAAGCACATTAGAGCAGCTGGAGATGCCCAGTTAAACTGGAACTACACACTACTAAATGATTAGCTTACATATCTTTTATATAATAATAATAACGACTACATTGTGCCATTCATTACAAAAGCAAAGGAACAGTTCTTATTTACTATATCCTACAGCCTATTATTAATGTGACTTTAAAAAATGCATAAATAAATTCATAAATAAAACAATTCTCTATGTGCATACCTAAATCTTAGAATTACCTCTTACAGAGATTAAGGGACTGTTCAGGTTAGTTCAAATCCTGTGAGTGAACTCTGGATAAGGCTTCAAAACATCAAAGAATGTGTTCAATATTTGACTTTAATATGTTTGCCAAACTTTATGTCTTTTCTTTCTTCAGCTGGGTAACAGATGACCATTTCAACATATTTCACTGCTTTATAATAATCACCTTAAAGATTTGATTCCCCCCACCCAAGAGAACAATTTTGTCCCCATTCTCATTATATAGAGGGGGGAACAAATGATGCTTTCTTAAAGGTAAGTACATTGAGGGTTTCTGGTCAACTGTTTAAAAGTGGGTTTTAGAGTTAAGAGTTGAACACGTAATTTATTCTGTTCTTCTTCCATTAAAAATTTCTGGCAAATCATATTGAAAACAGTCTATGTTTGGTTTTTTTTTTCCTAGAACTAAGTGTTGTGAAAAATGGTTCCTCCAAATTGGAGGACAAATGAATTCTTCCTAGTATTTTTAAATCCTGATGACCACTTTAGTCCTACATGTAAACTGACCACTACAGCTTAGGCTGAGAATAGTAAATGACTACTTCTATTAATTTTCATGCTATTCACATGCTCAATTTACTAGAATTTAAGGATGTGTAGAAAGGCACTGTAATTTAGGTGAATTCTTAATGCTGTTAAATGCATAAGAACTCAGGTATTAGACATCCCCTCTAATGATGCATGTCATTTTGGGTGAAATTTTTGAAGCAATAGTTCTAAGAGACTCATATAATTTTACAGTGCAAAGAGTGGCCTAGACAGGGTTATGAAAAAACTGCATTTTTAAAGCTCACAGCCCTTTTCTATCACTTAATCACCATTGTTAATAATTAAAAAA
>JANIJG010009125.1:31934-58796 GCA_024611175.1 Megaceryle torquata | reverse complement strand
GGGGCAAAGAGTGGCCTAACAAGGGTAATAAAAAACCTGCATTTTTAAAGCTCCAACCCCTTTTCTATCATTTAACCACCATTTTTAAAAATAAAAAAAAAAAAAAAAAAAACCAAAAACACCAAAAAAACCCCAAACCCAAAACTACAAAGAAGTATCATTAGATAAGTTATGATTCAAAAAAAGCAGCATACAGATTGTAAATACCAATGGCAAGTAAAAATATATTATTTCAACCATTTTGTTGAAGAGAACTGTCCTGTATCACTTCTGCAGTTATTCAGGCTTGGCACAGTGTCAGCTTTTACCATATGGCTTTTTCTTCCCTTGTTGAAAGTGAATCTTTCTGTCACAGAGCAGCTGTTCTAAATTATCACATCAAATTTTAACCTTACAGTAGACAACCACTGAACCACAGATTCATGACAGTGAAATAGTTTGCCTCCTTGACCTATGAAAGATTTGTCATTGCTTAGGTCTATTTCTGCCTTTGCACAATAGATACACCAATTGTCAAGGTATCCAATGCAGGCAAGTACTTGAAGCTGAAGCTACAAATTCTAGACAATGAACTTCTCTCCCTTAAAAGACCATGTGAAGTCCAAGCTATTATGTATCTGTTGTGCTGTCAAGAATAAAACTGCAATTTCAAATACAAAGAAAATGAGACATTACGAATGCAAGCCCTCTTATTCAGTTTGTAATCCAAAGAAACAGTCAGTTCTGATACTTCTGCAGCCTAAGCATTTCAGTAAAGTCTGATATCAATTGCTGGTTATTTTAGATGTCTGCCAACAGCATGTTTTGACAACACCTTGTGCTTCACACTGAGGAGCATCAGACATTCAGAAGATTCTTGTTGTCTTGTACTCATCTTTCAAGATGGTTCTTACTTTAAGAGCATTTTTGTTGAACAGTATCAAAACTTGCAGCTCTCACTACAATTGCTCTCTATTAAAGTCTAGTACCAGCTGTCACTTGTAATGCAAACCCCTGTTAACCTTTATAAGTTCCACTCTGGAACTAATAAGGGATTGTCAAATAGCTCTATACACAGACACAACTGGCAGAGAAACCAATGGAAAAAGCGTGTGTTCAATGAATTCACACTGACAATACAATCTTTGTGCAGCTCTGAGCTAAGCTGATATTGAAAATCACCAAAGACAGTACAAGGAAAACATGCTCAGGATGATACTATTAATTTAGTTTTTAATCTTTTGAAAGCCTTCAAAGAAGCAAGGCCATTAAAATGAAAAGGTTAAGGAAATGCCAGCAAGATCCCTTAGGATTCTCTGTGATAGACATCTATAAGATATTTGCAGTAAAATCCTGCAAATACAGTAGTATATCCTACAGTAGTAGCCTTGAACATAAAAGTTTCAGAGAACTAAGGTGAAAATTTCTATCTTAAAAAGAGGAAACAAATGTCTCACACATACTTGTTAAACTGCAGAGTCTGAGTGAACACTCCATATATTCCACTACTTCGGGAGGGTGTTATTTTCTTTTGGAGTCTGAGGGGGTGTCTTTTTGTTTCTTGAAAAGCGGGTGACGGGTACAAGGAAGAAATTGCCAAAATACACACAATAGGACATAGCAAACACCACCTCTAAACTGGTCAGAGATCTGGATTAAACAAACATACAGTGCAACTGTATTATGCTGCGTTTTGTAAGTCATTAACATTTTTGCAAGTATTTCATTCTCTGAGTGAACCTTTCCATTTCCCAACTAGTCTCAAATACAAAAATTGAATTCTGAATTACCTAATCGTGTCATACGTTAACACTGTAGCACTGAACAGTGTGGAGAAAAGTATTAGTAAGCTTTTTTTAAGGAGCACTAACACCAGGTTCCTAATCAATGAACATTAAAAAATGCATAGAAATATTTATAATCATGCTTTTGTTTAAATACTTCTACCACAATCTCCAAGAAATTTAGTAAAGTTACTTCTCAAGTAACAACAGAGAACTGAAACAACACTTCTCTAACTTGGGAACTGTAGAGCATCATATCAAAAAAAAATCTCTTTTCTAGCAATTCCAGAACACTTGTTAATTTTTGCTTCTTTAGGACATGTGACAAATGTACTCACAAATGATAAGATTGTGACTAAATTTTGCTTTTAAAAGTTGTATTTTAAATCTACTGCTTATGATGTACAAATTGGAGAATATTTTCCAAATTTGCAGCAGAAAACATTACATAAAGAATTGGCTGTGATCTTTCTGAAGTAATCAGTGCAATATAATTTTTCTCCTATGAAAAATCATCTGGATATCTCTGACATACCTTTCATAAGACTTAAATAAGTTCTAAGCAGGAAGGTAAATCCTTCATTGTGTGCTGTTTATGTACTTACAGAATATAAAGTGGATAAAAACAATTAATATTTTACAAATAAATTGATTCATAATTCATAGCTGCTGTCATTTTAGCTTACTAGCTTGAAAGATTGAGTCCCTTTTAAAAAAACATTTCTCTTGCTTTTTAAAATCAAATCAGTACTTCAAACCAAAGGGAAAACATACACCTCGAACCTCTGCTTTACAATGTGACTCTCTTTTTTTTTAGGTTTCATATAAAAAGAAACTCTCTTAATAGTTCCATTATTAATGATATAAATTCCTATGATAATTTGCTACATTTTATTAAAGATAATTGATCCTATACAGAGCCTAAGAGTTAAAACCAAACACTTCTGTATTGTAAACAACATGTTAGAGCCACCCAGCTATTTCCAAGGGAAAATATTATCACCCTTGGAGCTGCAGCAAGCACATGTGCCTTCTCTCTGTTTTCACTTGCACAAAGTTGAGTAGTTCTTCACAGTACCTTCTTCTCTTTATACATAAAGTTATCTTTTTGTCTACTGGTATAAGCCAGTAAAAAGTATATTTACTTATGCAGAGACAAAATAGTTATTTAAAGCATAGGGAAAAAAAGAAATCTAAAGAAATGTTTTTCATATTTAGTATTAATGGTGGTTTACATATTTTTATCTTAAATACAGCATTCACTCTACTGAAAGAACTAACCAGTGTATGTGATGCTTCAGATTTAGCAGCCACAGATGGCATTCCTTTCATATCTCCATAAACTCAGAGAGAGAAATATGATTTAGGATATGCTCACTGTACAACCTGAAGCACCGAATAATTTAATGTTAGGGGAAATTTTTTGAAGTCATTTTTGCAATAACCAGGCACACTGGCTGAACTTCACCTCTCCTTCCTTCACCCCTACTCCCTTTTCTTCTATTTGATCCACCTGATTAATAGCTAAAATTAAATACATAAGGAAGGACTGTTGGATTACATTCTCTTTTTCCTTCTGGCTTTGTTGTAGAAAACGTGTCAGTCACTTCTTGTTAAAACTTACAATTTTATTTCATAGTAATACGTAGCAAATTTACAATTCAGACTTACTCATTTTCAGAAACTACAATTTAGAACATTACCTTGAAATGATAGCACACAGAAAATGGAATTCTGTGCTTTTTGAGTCATTCTGTTCAGGCACACTAACTTAATTTTCTGTTTGACAACTGCAGCCACAAAGCTTGCATTTGGTCTAAAGGGTCACCTGTTGGAAGCATTCAAAAGAACATTCAAGCTCATTCATACTCCCACATTGCTAATCAATTGTCCACTGCATGTTTACTAATTAAGTGTATCATCATGACAAATACTGTTCTCCATGTCCAGCTAGCTTTTCTGAAGTGCATGAAATAAACCAACAACATAACAGACACATTCAGGATGGAAAAGATTTATTAGTCCAAGTCTGCCAGTGCAGGATTTCCTTTATCATCTGGTTACTGCATTTTTAAAGAACAGCTCCTGAAATGAGGGTTCCATTGTATCTCCGAGGAGGCTTCTAGAGCATTACAGAACTAAAACCATTTTTTCTAACATTTATCCTACATTTTCCCATTTATTTTGATACTGTTTCCCCAACTAATCAACCTTCACATCATCAGATCTGTTTCCCCTCCATAGCGTTCAAAACAAAACTGAGCCTAGCTTTGAGGGTTGGACTAGATGACCTTTAAAGGTCCCTTCCAACACAAGACATTCTAATATTCCAGATTCTCCACCTATGAATCACTCACTGAGCAGGTGATGTGAATGCTCCTTTTTCTTTTATTGATCTTTGGGTTGGTTGTTCCAAACACTATGCCACTGTATAATCTCCCGGGGTACTTGCAACTTAGAGTGCACACAAGCCTCGTTACTCTTTTCACAAAGATCATATTGTTTACTTTGAATATTTACAGAGACAGTAAAAGAGATGAGTTGAGGTATGAAGCAATTAGCCTGTACTACAAATATGAAAGCACTAGTAGAGAGGGAGTTGGAAAAATAGGTATTAGTGATGTGATATTAGTAATGAGAGACCTTGAAAATTGTTAATACAGAAGCTGATAAGGGAGCAGTTATTATTTTTTCACTATACAAGGACATAGAAAAGCTGATCCACCTGACTTAAAACAGAAGGCTTAAACACAGCAAGGGGTTTCCTCACACAAGACAAGGTATGACATTCATTGCGATAAAATCTTATAGAGACTAAAACTATGAGTCAAAACATAGACAAATTAACAGGTTACAGGTCACCAAATCCTATTATACATAGTCTTTCTTACAAGGTCTATCGTAATTCTTAAAAAGTCAACAGTAGATTGGCAGAAGCTGAAAGGTATACTCAGTAAAGCAATCCTTTATACAGTTTCTTAAATTTTTCCCTAGGAATCTGCTGTTAGCCACTGTCAGAGAAGGCAGACAAACCTCTGATCTGATCTTCTATGGCTGTGTGATGAGCAACAAATGGAAAATATGGGTTGTCCTTGCTGACTGGGGAATAGGATGGCAACTACCAGAATGTATTAGACTTTTTGTGCAGTTCTAGCCAGTTTGTTCTTTTTCCCAACTGAAACAAAGTAAACACATTAATTCTAAGAGAGAAGATGCTACAAAGATGTAGTATGACCAGAAAGATGAAGACGAAATTTAGAAAAGATATTGTGAGGAAGAAGCCCATTCAGCCATGAAATATTACAATAAGATTAAATAGACAGGATCACTATGATGCGAGTGCTGACAGGGCAGTTCAGTGGATGACATATACCTTATTTGGTTAACATACATATCTGAGGGGGCAGAGTAGGGGAGAGAAATGGCTTTTACAACATGTTCCCCAACACAGCTTAGTTATACAACCCAATCTCTCAAAAATACTGACCAGATGCAAAAGTCTTTGATAGAGGAGGTGTTAAATCTTAAGCTAAGTATACCACAAAGACCAGAATTCCTCAACATGAGACACACAGTTTACTGTTAAGAAATCATTTTTCTACACACGCACAATAATGAGGACAAGATTGGTCACAGCAAAATTGGTCCTAGTTCTGTAACTGACCAACAGGTTGGTATTGTACTGGTGTACTTGTAAAATGCTTGTAAGTTGGTAAGACTCAGAACAAAATGACAATCTTTCCAACAATAACCAATGCACAGAGTAAAGCCAGTAGTCCAATCCTGGTTTTTCAGAGCTTAGATACAAATATGTTATAAAAACACATATGTTTTTATATGTACACCAATAAAAAATGGCTTGAGCCTTGTGTCAACTTTTCCTAGTTATGCAGAGAAAGAGAAGCAGTGATGAAAAAGTTACACTTTGTGTTATTTGGGGGCATGGCTGTACCTTAATACTTTTCCAAGTACCAAGAAAAGATGTTGTGAATGAGATTTAAGTAGAATTAGGGTTTTTCATTTTAATCATCAGCAGTTATGTCCTGCTTATAAAAAATTACATTGTTTACAAAAAAGATGTTATGGAATCCAACAAACAAAACCAAAAACAGTCTGAATGTAGGATCAAGCAGTGACAGACACTAAGTTGGTGAATGTTTTAAACTACTGAGAGGACGATAATTTCTATTACTTATTACTCTTTCAAACTTCAACTGAAAAACTTGTTTTCCTAAATTATGCCTTCATTCCAGCCCCTCCCTAAAAGACCCCTTGACTTCTTCAAACCTTACAACCCTTACCCCACCCCCCTTCCCCTGACAAAAACAAAAAAACAAAAACTTCAATTTCCCCCCCCCCCCCCAACCTTAAACACTAACACCCTAATAGAAGGAGCAAGAGAAGAAGGAAAAAGAAAATGAAAGGTGCAGGAGCAGCCTTGAGTCCAAGGTCAAAACCACCCTTCTTTTGGGCTTTCCAACTCCTGCTGAGTTACTGATGCCAACAAATGGGAGGTTTTGAATTACAGAATTACAGACTGCTTTTAGAGTGCCACTTCAATCACATCACACTGAAAATATTTGATAAATATGACTTCCAATAAAAGTTAGTAGAACATTATATGTTAAATCACAATAAACTAGAAGGACCTGTCACTGTTGTTAATGGTTTCATCATATATCACTCCCTTGATCAACAGTTGGTGAGGAAGTAAAAAAAAAAACAAAACCACCAAACAACCAAGAAAGAAAAAGATAGTAGTCCTATGGTCTGATTTTATGCCGTCCAAATCACATATGATATATTCACATATGGATGTGAACTCAGACCTAATCTCTACAGAACTCGGTAGAAGCTGCCTTGCTTACCCTAAGCATTTGGGAATCTGTTTTTAATAAAACAATTTATTTTATTATACTTTATTTAGCTCAATTTTTGCTCAATTGTAGCTGATGCTTTCCGGAGTGATTGTCTTTTTGTGCTCATGTGTAACTGAAATTCTAAACCAACAGCTTTCAACCATTCACAAGGACACAGCCTCTATAGTAAGCAAGATTATATACATTGGTTAAGAGAGTATCACTAACATTTAGCATTTTTAAGTGTAGTATAGGAGGCCCCAGACAAAGCATTTCTGAATAATAAAATAACCTCCATGGGATTCAGCTCTTAACAGAAGAGGTTTATTTTGTTTTCTTAATATTGGTATCTAACTGCACAGAAAAGCATGCTCAAAAGATGCATCTCTCATGTTTATTAATTTTGAGGACAAAATCAATTTAAAATATAGTTAAAAGCAAAACCAAATAAAACATACTGATACCCCTTTCCTCCCAAACCTCTCCATCATTTTCTGAGTAAAAGTCCACTTCATTAGAGCAACAGTTTTTAGAGCTACCTGGCTATGGTTTGGTGGACTCTGGTTTGATAGGCTCCTAGTAGCTCCCCAGGACTTACTTGTTTGACATAAAGATTGCTGTAGGGCTGATGAAAAAGCAATAGGTGCTCTATCAACCAGGCTCCAAATTTTTCCATATTCTGTTCTTATGGATACATGCATAAACACATGTACACAAACACACGTACACACACCCCACAATAAGTATCTCGGCTACTACTCCTTCCATCCATGATATTTTTAGATATTACTGTTTAACTTTTACCTATTTATTTAATGAAGACACTTTTCCACAGCCAGCACCCATTAAGGCACTCTGTGAAAAGAGGTTTAAGATTCAATTAGCACAAAACTTAGAAATGTACTTTTATAAAAAGCAAAATGTAGACCACTATTGTTTTGGTTGATCTTAAAATCAGATAAATAAAATATGCATTTCTCTAATGTTTACAAGGCCATTCCTGGAAAATCTCAAAATCCCTGGTGTAGTCTTGATCATGGGAGCATTCACATAACCACAGTTTGCAGAAACCAAAAGTTTGGAGAAAATTATTTTGAGTTAAATAAGTACTTAGGAAAATGCAGTGTCCAAGTTCAAATATTAATTTTCCAAGTGTATCTGCATTTAGGAACTATGCTACCCAAAACAATGCCAATTGTTTCTGACCAATCCCAATTAATCAACACAGCTCAGCAACAAAAGTTATAAATCAAGCCACTATGTTAAAAAAACAAAAAAAAAACCCAAAACCAAAAACAAAACCAAAAAACACCCAAAAAACCCCCACACCACAGGAAAAAGATATTTTTACAAAAACAATGCATTTGACAAAACTATCATCTACCAAAAGGAAGTCCAAGAGTGGTTAAAGAGGCTAGATTTGTTACACATTGTATTAATTAAAAATCAGTTATTGACTCTTATCAAATATTTTAACAAATTACATTATTTACAGATTAAACATACACCATTTTCATGGTGCTGTTACGAACTAATTTATTTCTCTCAAGATTTTTGAGAAAATTAACATGACCCAATACACAGAGTAGGGACATAAAGTGAAGCCCCTGTTAATAACTGAACTATGAACATGGATGGCATTGTTACCTTGGCACGCAAAGCCTCTTTCTTCATAGCCAGCATTACACAAGCACTTCCCTATGGGCACTAGCCATTCTCCTTCTGTACTGCAATACATCTTGGGTGGTTCTTCCTCCTTGGAATGATTGACACAAGAACCCCGCACCTCCACCAGTGACTGGGAGTCCATGGGTACCGTATCTGGAAACATGGCGAGGTTCTTGACAGTGAAAGGGCACTTTTTGAAGTACACTCGCACTGAGACTAAGGCAACACATGCACCTACATCTTGAAAAGCCAAATAAAAGCCTTTCCTGTTGACAGGCCCCACCTCGCGGACTTCTGTATTCAGCTTGAGAATTCGGTCCCCAAGATCCATTTGGGTGAAGCTTTCATCAGCCGCAATGGTGTCGATCTTTGTAAACTGATGCTCTCTGAACTTTACCAAATGGTCATCATCAGACTCCATATAATACAGATTGAAAGTCTCTTTGCAAGTGCCCAGAACTAGAGGAATACTATTACAGTCCCTCAAGGTAAACTTGAGCTCCACATATATCTTCTGAGCTGAATTGCGTGGAATCCAGTTTGTTCGCAGCCAATTGTTTTGACTGTGATCCATAACATTGCACACTTGGTAAGTTCTGATTGGAGTATAATGCTCATCAACACCACTAATCTCTTCCCACTGGAAGGAAAAAAAAAAAAAAAAAAGAAAGAAAAAAAAAGAAAGGAAAAAAAAAGAAATATTTTAAGATTAACAATCATAGCAATAAAAATCACATTTAGAGACAGGCTGTGAAAAAGCAAAAATCAGTTTGCTTGGACATTACTATATAATAGGCAATGATGTCTGGTAAAACTTGCACTTCTTTCCTAATAAAGCAAACATAAAAACATCTTAAATAAAAACAGAATTCACTATTAAGAAGTGAGTTTTCACCAAGTTATTCCAAAGTAGCATAAAAGAGATGCTACAACTGTTCCACATTATTAAAACCCTACGATTTCTTAAACTATATGCAATGCTGCCTTTCAACTGTGATCCCAATATGTCTTTACTGCAACATCACGCCTCAAACAGAAGAGGTTTGCTAGGACAACACCACATTTTCACTGTTAGAGTCAAATTGTATTTCGATGATTAAGCAAGATTTAAAATCTTGCAAACAAAAGCCAATGGCTCCCACTGAAATTCCATATAGACATAATAAAATGTCATGGTTTCAAACTTATTCAAAGCATGACAATTGATTTTGCTTGGGATACATGTCCTCTAAACAGTCAAGTTTAGCCCAGTTTCCAGAGTTATTAAAATTTATCATAACTATCTTGGTTACTTAATTCTTCTGTGAGCCATATAGGCTATGACCTAAAATGTTTTTTTAAGAATAGTTATAATTTATTTTTACAACAGTCATCAGCTGACAAACATACTTGAGGAACAGGTTTCCTGTTTGTGAATCACCCATGTACCAGTCCTACCCAACTTCTGAAGTCACACTTCCAGAGAGGAATATTTATCAATCACAGGAAAAAAAGAAATCCTACAAGGGTACTTAAAGTAAATATTTACTGTTAGTCATTTACCATATACAACTAAGTAACATAAGATACCTTTTTCTTTTCTTTCTCCCTGAATGGATGACTAGGACCTCTGTATTCTTTTATTTATTTTAAGGTGTTCATACTTGAGCTTTTATCCCCACAAGACCTTCAGCTGTTCTAGACTCTAAGTCTTAAAAAACAAAATTAAGAGCCTCACCACCAAGGTGCTAGAACTAAAATTCATTAGAATAAAAAAAGCCTTCTATAGAATCACACCACCAATGAAACTGAAAGAAACACATCCAGATATCCTAGTCCAACCCCTTGCTCATGTAGGGTCAGCCAGAGCAGGTTGCTCAGGATCCTGTTTAGTCAGGCTTTTGAATATCTCCAAGGATGAAGACTTCACAGCCGCTCTGGGCAGGCTGGGCCAGTGTTTGACTGTACTCAGAGTAAAAAGGTTGGTCCTTATGTTTACATGGAATTTCCTGTACTTCTGACTGTATCCAGCACCTCCTGGCCTTTCACTGGACACCAGAGAGAGAAGTCTGGCTCCATGTTCTCATTACACACTGTTAAGATTCCCCTAAGCCTTATCATTTTCTGTTCTATGCTTCAAAGGTAATTACACAAACAGAAGAGAGGTAAACTATCATGATAATGAA
Source organism: Megaceryle torquata (assembly GCA_024611175.1). Lineage (NCBI taxonomy): Eukaryota > Metazoa > Chordata > Aves > Coraciiformes > Cerylidae > Megaceryle > Megaceryle torquata. The sequence goes on along the minus strand of JANIJG010009125.1, from coordinate 48,341 downwards.
ACACATACTAATAGAGCACACAACAGCACAGCAGCTACAGAAATCCTTGTTTTGCTGTCACCCACACACACAGCCTCTGCAAAGACCACAAATGCTGCCCCACACAACCAGATGCAGTGCAGCTCCAGACAGAACTGCTACAACGTATAAAAACTACAGATGAGAAGTAGACAGAATTAAGTATGTTGTGATAGATGCCTGACATTCTTGGGGGATGGAGACAAAGAACTTCTACCAGAAAAACACCTTGCCTCAAAAATCAAGTCACACTGATGTTATATTTAAGATCTCAGTCTAACAATTATTAATTTTACATAAATGCCTTTTGCTGCAGGACCTTAGTGCACTGCAGAGCAAACATTAGGAAAGCAAAGTTCTATTCCCACTATACCAACACAGAGACTGAGATGCAGAAGTGTTAACTGTCTTTCGTTTCCTGGTTTATAATACATGCATCACACCCACATACAAAGAAAGAAAAGGGAAAAAAAAAAAGTGTCTACATCAGAGTAACGTCTGAGATTTCTCAGTCCCAACCCACTGACTGAGCAAAGTTTTGATATGACTAAGAGCTGTTCTGCACAATAAAATTGTCCACTCATGGCTGAAGATGTGATTTTAAATCATGTCATTAAACCAGTAGATAAAAGCAGTATAAATATTCTTCCTTTAATTGAAACAGAGTTTATTTTAGTTCACTTTACAGATCTGACTATACACAAGTTTTATCTCTTCCTGGCTAGTTCAACAGAGTTAAAAACACAATCTTGGATGTGTATACAGCAGCTGAAATGCTGCAGCAAGCCATAATATCCTACACTGCCAAAGAGAGCAAGTAATACAGGGACTTTCTGAGCCAGAATTACTGCACTAGAGCTCATGGCCGCTTGAGAGCTGGGCACCACATGGCAGCCCACCATACAAGGATGAGCTCTTGCAAGCATAAGAGGCAGATGGACTCTGGCTCCCAACTTCTGCCAAGTTTCCAAAGCTGAGTGGAGGACTCTCCTCTGACAGATGTCCTTATACAAGTACAGCCCCTGAGCCAATAATCTAATCTTGTAGCAAAAATCCATTCAGACACCTTAATAGCCTCCCATGAAGCTGGATGTACTATTTAACTATAGGTCTTACCTGGACAAATAAAAATCCAGTTACAACAACTGGATGAAACTGGATAAAAATATATAATGAAACATAATTTTATGGACACTTAAAGCAGCTCACATTGATACATAAGTGATCTACTTATCATCTCTTCCATGTAATTTCTACTCAGTTCAACACATTTTATGTCCAGTGGGAGACAAAAACAAAACCAGGAACTTGCAGAATTTAAAACATCTCCACAGCAGATGTTATTTTTCTGAACAAGTCTCACTGCAGGTTTCTTTTCCAGAGGTTTCTTATACAACATGCTTACACTAACATTTGAATGTAGATGTATGAATTGCACAAAAAACGTAGCACCACTACTACATTCTTCACCTAGAAGTTGCATTTACCACATCATTAATTTCCAGTGAAGACCAAATTGCTTGGAAATAATTTTAGAGCACGTTAATCCACTTACATAAACAAGAAAATTTCATATCTACCATTTAATGTTGATGCTTCCATTCAGCAATGCTTCAGTCTCAAACAGGGTGCTAACCTGACCAAAATACTTTAACTGTTATAAAATCATGGGGAGAGATTCTTATTCCAGGGATAGAATTAAGGACAGAAAAACATAAACCAAAGTGCATTTTGTCTAATAAAATCTTAAGTGTTTTCTTATTTAATAGCTACTGTCAATTTCTTCTGTGTTGATTTCAGGGGTTCAAATGAAGGCAAGACTTTCACTGTAAATCCTTATATATTACATTCATGGGACATCCTACAATATATGTCTTCTGAGGTATTATTTATTAGGACCTCTCAGTCCAAACCTGTTCTGAACACATATAATCAAAAAGTTTCATTTGTTTTATGGCTGCAAAATGCTAAACTCATGACCACTTGAGACCAAGGGGAGACTATGCATATCTTCTTTAATTCAAAGTCCTGCAGTTTCAGCATCTCCTGTTCTTTTCCCAATATTGCTCTTATACTGCACTTCAGCTCTGCTACTTTTAGAACAGAGTACCAGATATTACCCAAACAAGACTATGCCTCTCACAGCACTTCTCTTCAGCACTAAAATTCTGTTACCATTGCATAGAAGACAAAAATCCATAACCAAGCCTTTAGGAGTTGAAAATACACGTTAGCTTTATAGAGAGATATTGTCATGAAAACTTGCTGACTATTAAGAGGCTAAGTGGCAATAGGAAGCAAACCTCCTGTGTGGTGGCGTCATCACAGAGCCTATTCAGTATTACAGTACTCAGTGCAGTTTTACTTAGTTCAGGCATCATTCTGTCCTACATTCCCAAACAGCTACCTGCAGTAGCAGAACAGTAAGGTAGGAGTTAAAAAGCAAAGGAAGAGATACATAAACAGGAGCAAGTATGGGATAATCTGCCCTCGGTAAGTTAAGACTGGGTTCAAGATCATCTAAAGAACCTGAAGGTGCACAAACCCATAGGACCTGATGAGATCCATCTGTGAGTTCTGAGGGAACTGGTGGATGAAGTTGCTAAACTGCTTTCCATCATATTTGAAAAGTCACAGTAGTCTGGTGAAGTGCCCACCGACTGGAAAAGGAGAAACATAAGCCCCGTTTTCAGAAAAGGAGAAAAGGAGGACACAGGCAACTACAGGCCAGTCAGTCTCAACTCTGTGCCCAGCAAGATCATAGAGTAGATCTTCCTGAAGGTTCTGCAAAGCACACAGAAAATGAGGATGTGACTGGTGGCAACCAACATGGCTTTACCAAGGGCAAATCATGCCTCACAAAATTGGTGGGCTTTTATGATGGAGTTACAGTGTCAGTGGATAACCAAAAAGCAACCAGTGTCATCTAACCGGACTCATGCACAGTGTTTGACACTGTCCAACATGACATCCTTGTCTAAAATGGAAAGGCATGGATTTGATGGATGGGCCACTCACTGGATAAGGAACTATCTGGATGGCAACTCAAAGACTTGTGATCAATGTCCAAGTGGACACCACTGACAACTGGTACTTTTTTCAAGGACTGGTACTGGGACCAGTGCTATTTAACATCTTTGTTGGGCGACATGGACAGTGGGATTGAGTGCACCCTCAGCAAGTTTGGGGACACCAAGCTGTGTGGTGTTGGTTGACACAGTGGAGGGAAGAGATGCTATCCAGAGGGACCTTGACAGGCTGGAGAGCTGGGCCCATGCCAATCTCATGAATTTCACCAAGGCCAAGTGCAAGGTCCTGCACCTGGTTTGGGGCAACCCCTAGGCACATATAAAGTTTGAGCAGAGTGTGGCTTGAGACCAGTCCTGAGGAGAAAGACTTGGGGGTTTTGGTGGATGAAAAACTCAAAACAAACCAACAATGTGCAAGTGCATCCCAGAAAACCAATCACATCCTGGACTGCATCAAAAGAAGTGTGGCCAGCAGGTTGAGGGAGGTGATTCCTCCCCCTCTACTCTGCTCTTGTGAAACCCCACCTGGAGTACTGCATCCAGCTCTGGAGCCCTCAACACATGAAGGACATAGACCCATTGAAGCTGGGCCAGGTTAGGGCCATGAAGATGATCATAGGGCTGGAACACCTCTCTCTTGAGTACAGGCTGACAGAGTTGGGGTTGTTTAGCCTGGAGAAGAAGAGGATCCGAGGAGATGATATTGCAGCTTTCCAATATCTGAAGGGAGCCTATGAGAAAGCTGGGGAAGGACTTTTTACAAGGGCTAGTAATGACAGGATGAAGGGTAATGGCTTAAAACTGGAAGAGGGTAGATTTAGATCAGTAATTAGGAAGTTCTTCACTCTGAGGATGGTGAGACACTGACACAGGCTGTCCAGAGAAGTTGTGGATACTCCATCACTGGATGTGTTCAGGACCTGGTCAGATGTGGCCCTTGCACAGGGGGAGGTGTCCCTGCCCATAGCAGGGGGGTGGAACTAGATGATCTTTAAGTACCTTTACAACCCAAACCTTTCCATGATTCTGTGAAGTTTATTTTCAAATCTTAGAAAAAGCAGAGTGTAAAAAACCTTATAATAGAAGGCATAGATCTTCCCTACAACAAAGAAAAGGTGCCCTTACTGTATGGAGATTCACAGAGATGATAAAAACATTTTGAAATAAAAAGTATCTAAGATATTTTAAACACACAAGGAAAACTTTGATCTGTTCGGAGGTAGAGGGTAAATCAGCTAAAGGAAAAGTCTAGAATTACTATGTTGTAATTAAAACGAGTCTTTGTACCTTAGGACAGAAAGAAAAGAACACCATTCTGAGTATGCGGGAACTTCAATAACTAGGGCTTGAACTGCAAAAGGTGGGTACCGATAATAAATTATAGGAGACTGAAAAGTCATAAAGAGAAATTCAGTCAAAATGGAAATTAAATGATTAAATGTAAAAGAAAGAAAACTTCAGATCTGAGGCAGTTATTTATTCTATATAGGGAAAACAGATGGCAGAAAGGGACATGCTCCTTTTCACCTTATTCCTTCAGTCTGGTCTGCCTCACTCTCAGCTTCCCTTCTTACCACCTTCAGCTTCCCAGAACTATCTTCATCCCATGGAAAACTAGCATGGGATGAGGGGCTAATTTCTATTGAATCAGCCCTCCTACATAGTATATCATGCAATCATGCAACCACTCGTATTTCTGCAGGAACAAGAATGTAATGCAAGAGGCAAGAAAGCATCCAAGAAGAAAGTATGGCCAGCCAAATTTTGTTACCATGGAAACCCACTTGGAATTCAAAAAAGGATAGATTTCTGAGGATACAGCATTTTCCCATACAAAATTTCATCTTTTTGAGTCTTTGCTAAGAGAAAATAAGAACATTTTTATAGAATAGCCCTTGTTTTCATCCTGCAGATAGACAGAACAGATAAACCAGCAGTTAACAAAGGAATAAACAGAAATATGGAGAAGCTATCACAAGGAGAAAGACAGACTACAGAGCAGTGACAGCAGAGAAATACTGCAGAGAATTTGGGCACAGGCACATTTCCAGGAATTAGGAAAGACTTAGAAAAGGTTACCTGGGCCAGGAGGGAAGGAACTGGCACTAGGTAATACTGGGAAGAAAGGACATCGGTGGGAGTTCAGCTAAGAACTTAAGAGAAATCTGTTGAGATGATGACCGAACAACTCTATGAAAGATCTGTACTTACACTGTACAAATCAGATACCAGCAGGACTCAAATCTTATTTTCACTTCAGTTGCATGCAATTACTTCGGTATTACACATCAAAGGTGTCCCAACTAGTATTTCTTTCTTTCAGTACAGTGTGGCTACAGAACTAATTGATATTTATTAGTCCCAGCTATGGTTACATTGGAAATTAGTAGTGAGGTTCTAAATGCTGGAAGAATGAAGTGACAAGAATATCTTCCAAACAGTCCAGTAGTGATGATAAATTCAAATTGGTTTTTATGGAAGAGATTTATAGAATTGTTTCAGGGATTCTGTGACAGCATGATAGGGGAGCTGAAAATCCAAGACTGCACTATGAGTCTCTGGGTGTTGGATTTGTTCCTACTGTCAAGTGGGAAGGAGAAGAGGTGTGACCACCATTTCTGAATTCACATTTTTACACAGTACTTATATCATATTACTCTATTGCCTTCAGGCACCTTCAACACTTTTGAAAAATGTCCAGGGAAAGTGCCATAGCACCACTCCCTCCCCAGCATGTAATCTGGCTTTTGGAAAGTGTTCTTTTGTTTGCTTTTTACTTTTTAAACCTTCTTTGGATACTGTTAATGTCAGGAAACAAGAAAGTGCTTTTGGTAGTATAGAAAAATATCTGAGATCCCCAGTGAGAGTGTCTCATTCATATGCTCCAATCATCCTGACTGACAAAGCTGGGACAGAAAGGATTTTCTTTTCCAGAACAGATCTACTAGAATGTGCTGGATTTATGGCTTCGGGGTTTTTTTATTCCATTTTCTTCACAAAAGCAAATGTACAGAAGTGAATGTAGGCCATCTCCTAGGTTGCCATAAGAAGTCTCACAAAAAAGTTTCTTATCAATATGAGAAATTAATCCTCACTGATATAAAACTTTCATTTACTTTCTGTTATATATATGACACTTGCCTAAGAAATCTCGATCTTCCTCTCAAGAAACATTTGCCATTAACTTTAACAAAAGCATGAGCATAGCCTGAGTGGAAAAAAACTCAAAACATCAAAAATCATCTAAGAAACATGATAAGCAAGACTTTCAGAAAGGACTGAAACCACAAAAAGTAATATTGGGGAGAGGGAAACCACAACAACAATAACAAAAAAAGACAACCCATCACAGACATTTGTATCTTTATAAGAGAACCCAAAAGATCTACAAGTCATTTTCTGACAACATTGTACTTATTGCTTTAATTAACTGAAAGATGTTAAATACAAAACATCTGACATACTTTAGACCATAGCAATATAACAGGTCACGATTGAAAGCCTGAGGCATAGGAATATGCACCACTTATCCAAATAACATTTGTATTATTGTTTGGGTTTTTTGTTTGATTTTTTTTGGTTTTGTTTTGTTTTTCTGGGTTTTGGTTGTTTGTTTTTTTAAAAAAGAAGAGCTTTGCATAAGAGAATTTGACCTAAAAATATTTCTGTATGATAATAGGGTATTTTATCATAATTAATCATATATATATATGTATTTCAGTCTAACACTTTTTCTCTATTGCACACTGGCCAGTATTTCAAATATTTCCATTGTGCTGAAACAAACATTTGAGAAACAGGTTGCGGGACTTAAGGCAAAATGAGTAACTTTGATGTCTCTGGTTTAGTACCTGGACCTTCTGTCGACTTTTAACACTAAATATTTTGAAATTTAGATCAGGAAGAGAATCATCAGATTTTAAATATGATTCCAACAGATCCTACTAGTTCTACAGACAGTACACAGAGAAAAACAACTTTTTCAGTTTCTTGAAAGAAAAAATGTACTCGAGGAGAGTTTTCTATAAACAACAGCCAAAGTTCTGAGAAGGAGTGAGGAAATCACACAGCCAACAAAAATTAGCACACATTTTAGGATAGCTTGAGACTAGAAATAAAATAAATCTAAATTAAAAGTGGAACCTTCCCACATGCTATATAAAAGTTTAATAAAATTGTAACAGGATGCTAGAGCTCTGAAAGGTTGCTATTAACAAAAAATCCCTGTAATGACTGTATCATAGAAGAATGCCTTCCAGACCAGCTCACCAATATGAAAATACTTTCCTCATGACATCCCCAAAGGCACTGATGCAAGGCCTATAAATACCAATCAACTGAGATCAGAAGACAGAAAACAATCCAATTTGGGCACTTAAGAAATTTCGGAAGTACCATGGAAATTTTCTTATACTTTTGGCTTTCAAAAAGTCAATTAAATTACCTGGGTCTCCCTCCAGTTTTTATGTTTAGTTTTTTTCTAAGTTACAAATGAAAGAAGAGAGATTTGTATTGCAAGAGTTTTCTGATTAAGTTACATATCACATAAATCCTTCTACGACACAGACTTGGGTACACTTTCTCCTAATGCTGTTTCACTAGTCCATGTTTTTACATCAACCTGTCATAACTGTTAAATGAAAAAGCTCTACTGTGACAGAAAATATGCATATTAGAGAGAACATAAGGTTGAATGGAAGATATATTGGTATAAAATTACAACATTCAGTCTAAGAAACACACACACTGGGGGGGGGGGGGAAAGGCAACCAAGCCTACATGACCTCCCCACATGACCTGACCATAGGTTCATAGTCTGGCTAGGACAGTAACACCAGACATGGAGGAAAGTGGAAAGAAGAAAAACCCCTTCCCTTCCCTCTACCTAGTACAACTGCATCATCCTCTGCTACCTACAGCACAATATATATTGTGACAGTTACCTGAATATCTTTCAAAGTAAATGAACTTCATTTCACCAAGGCATAACAAATGTATACATAATTTAACATAAATCTCAACCTTCTTCCCCTCCCAAAATGAAAACACCAGAAGTGTTACATGTACTAATGCCTCTTAGTTTTTAAAGAGCTTTCATCTGAGAGGTAAAAAACTTAAATATTACAATAAATAGGGTTAAAAAGAGTAAGTGCCATTGTATTATAGGGTGCTAAGCAAACATAAACACACAATTTTTGAGAAAAAAGGAGTACACCCCTTATCATGGGAATTAAGCCAAAGTGCAGAAAGATAAGTAAAGCCATCTTTTTTTCCCCCATCTATAATTGCCAGACAGCTGAGTCCCTCTTTGTTGAACTTGTAAGGACAGCTGATTCTCACTCTTCTGCAAGCAAAATCCTCTAAATCGGGTAAAAAGGTCACTACAATGAGGAAAACATCTGACTTCCTAACAGACATCTGAATCCAGCATTCAAATGCCCGTTCACAGACTGAACAAGGAAAACATTTACAGCTTTATCTTGTCTAGGCTGTGTGTCTCCTTGAGAAACTGGTTTCAATCTTATTTATCTCACAGGTTAGGCAGATTTTCTGAGAAGTTCACAACACAACAGTCCCCATGGTTGAAATCTGTATTGAACTACTGCTCAGATAAAAGCACCTTTCATCCACGAGCCTTGTGCAAACTAGGTAAGATTCACCCTTTAGTGTAGCTGTTTCAGACATGTAAATAAGCAGCTGTTTAATACAATAGGTACTTCAGCAAGCAGAATTTTATCCAAGACAGAACACACCCACAGCTGTGGACATGGCAATCCAGTGAAAGACTGTGTCTTCAGTAATTAAAATCAGAGGATTTCATACCTCATGTTAGATGTAACACTTCCAGCTAGATGAATTGTAAGAATAAACTCCTGTTAATATTTAATAGTAATACAAATAAAAAGCATCAGGTCCTCCAGCATTATCCTCTGCTTCACCTAAAACAGTACCTCTGGATGTAGCCAGACAAGTACTGATGGCAAACCTTTACAACAAAAAAGTCAAGTCATAGTCATTCAAGAATGGAAAGAAACCTGTTCTTCTCCAAACTATTTTCTGGTTAGGTAAATCTGAAGATACTCCTTGTCCATATTTATGCTTCAGTTTTCTAATACATACAATAAGAACAAGCTAATAGTGAGGATATATACTTGTTAGTATCTTAGTTATTGCTTGGATTCTAACAATGAATTGATCATGCCTTCACAAAGAAAAGAACAAACCCCAAATCATGAGGAAGGGGTTTCAGAAGCAGCAGCAAGTAGGAATTTTTAAGCATGAAACCATTGCTTAAATTGGAAAACACCACTGCAGTAGAGATAGTGAGAAACATTTGTGGCAGAGCAACATGTAAAAATTCACATTTGAAAAGCCTCTGCAGTTTATTGCCTGGTATTTGCCAGCAAAACACAAACACAAAAGTATTTACATCTAAATGTGCAAAACAGGTGCATAATATAGCATTTCTGTGGTAGAGTCAGTCTTTCAAAACAATGTATTCTTACACAACGGCATTTCCTACAGAAATCCCAAACCACCCCATATTCTCCTATTGTCATTAACACAACACTGAATGTACAGTGAAATTCAGTAGTGTTGTGTTGAATGTAACTGTAAAAAGCACCAGCTGGCTGTATTAGAAATGGCATTCTTCCAGGTCTCAAATGTCTTATTTATATACAATGGAATCCTGCCAGCTGTTTAATATTTAGGGTTAATAAATATAATTGGCAGTACTACTGCACAAGGACAAGTAACACAAATACATACTTCCCAACAGAAAACCTGTTCTTAGATGATTAAACCAAAAATGTATGCAGAGTTCTGAGCAAATTTTACATAGCTGTCTTTTTTGGGGGGGTTGTTTTTTCTTTTTCTTTTTGTTTTAATACAAACAATATTTGCTTGTTTTCTAGGTGCAAAACTGAACAGAAAAAAATATCAGGCATCATTATGCCAGCTGCTCTGAGACCAACTTAGCCTTCACCCAGTGTTTTCCACAGACCGTGAATAAAGAGAAATTGGCAAAGAGTGTGCTGAGGTAGAGAGACAGGACACAGCACAGGTTTCCAGGGTGGGGGGCAGCTCCTTATTCATTCCATAGAAAGTGCTGGATCACTCCAGAAACCTGTCAGACAGTACCCACCAGTCCACAAGTGATAGATACTTATATCCACAAGCAATTTTTACATGCACATACAGGACAATTTTACCTGTCACAAGCAGATTATCTCCATGTTGAGGAGAAGTTGAGTATAATACAACCATGAATTCAAACAGAACAGAGTGGCCCAATGGACATCCTCTAAGATTTTCATCCCTATTACCTGGCAAACTTGATGTTGTCAAGGCTGCCACATTGCTGCCAAAGTAACAGCTCAGCAGATGACTTCTGAACTTGGTAGTCTTCCCTCCAGTTCAAGAGGGTAAGCAAACCCAAAGAGCTGGGCCCCATTATAAGCAACTTCACAGATTCTGAGAAGAGCTTTAGGATCTGTGGCCTCCAGCATAACTGCCTTTAAGATCACATCACTGGATGTAATACTGCAGAGCACAGCAGACAGACAAAGGCAAGTACTGTGACTCCTTCCCTCTGTTAAGATGTTGATTCCCTTGAAACTGCCTTCAATTCCCTGGGACAACCTAGATGGAGAACTAATCTAGAAATCTGAAAGTTTAATTGGCATGTGTGAAGCACACTTGATGCTTCATAACTTCAAATGAGAGAACAATTTAATCTGAAAACTCAAAACAACTTCCATGGCAGATGGAGCCCACAGTCAATTCCATAAAAGGCTGCTCAATGTAATTACCACCATTTAGACGCATTTGGGTTGTTCTGGTTTTACACACTCATGCTTTTTGGGTATTGCTCAGCTAAGCAGAATTCCACACTGACACATCTTCATGCACCCGTCTTCAGCATCATGTCTTAATGACAACTTGAAGAGTCATTCTTTTCATTCATCATTTCACACCTTCATTGAAAAGTGCATTATTAGTTATTTAAACTACAAAGTTCACTGTCATGACTACCAGTAGAAAAATGTTAAACAGGTATATACTAATGTTAGTCATTAACAGCCACTTCTTTATCCTCAGCTTCATCTCAGCTGATGCAAAGAGCTATGGCATCCCTCAGTACAGGAAGGACATAGACCTGATGGAGCAGGTCCAGAGGAGGGCCACAAAGATGATCAGAGGGAGCACCCCTCCTACGAGGACAGGCTGAGGGAGCTGGGATTGTTCAGCCTGGAGAAGAGAAGGCTCCAGGGAGACCTAATAGCCACCTTCCAGTACCTGAAGGGAGCTTCTAAAAAGACTGGAGAGGGCCTGTTTACAAAGGCCTGGAGTGAAAGGATGAGAGCTAATGGTTTTAAATTAGAAAATAGTAGATTTAGATTAGAAATAAAGGGGAAGTTCTTTACCCTGAGAGTGGTGGAGCACTGGAACAGGTTGCCCAGGGAGGTGGTTGAGGCCCCATCCGTGAAGACATTCAAGGTGGGGCTTGACGAAGCTCTGAGCAACCTGCTCTAGTTGAGGTTGTCCCTGCTCTCAGCAGGGGAGTTGGACTAGATGACCTCCAGAGGTCCCTTCCAACCCAGACATTTCTGTGTTTCTATCCCATTACCAAGATACCACCTCTCATACAGAGTTTCACCTAGTGTCCAGACTTAACCTCTCCTACATTCCTGCCATGTATTTCAGCTGCAGCAATGACCACAGCCTACACTGCCTCCCATACCTTAGATGTACACTAAGAACTTTATCTTTCAACCTCTATTCAGGCATTTAGGAAGACTTGTATTCAGCCTTACCCACATAGAATGGCTTTCAGTCAGGTACACAAAAGGTCTCATCTGAGGACTAATACGGCCCCCACCTCCCTACACTAGCTAAGAATCAAGTATTTGAACCTATGGCAACAGGTTTACAAAAATTCAGCAGCAGCTCTGCTGTTAACGAAGTGTGTGAAATACTTAATGCTATGATCTTCCTATAAGAAGTCAGTTAAACCCAACTCTTTCTCTTCAGAGTGCCTTTTTATTCCTGTAGAAGACAACACACACACTCTTTTCTTAAAGGAAATGACATTTGAAATCCTGTCTCTGCTATCATACCTTCCCTTTCATGGGGATAAGCCAGAAATAGTTATGAGATGTACTTGAAAAGCATAACACTGTTTCTTTCAATATCTTGCTTAGGAAGTACTGCAAAAAAAAGGCAATAAATAAAAATAGATTTTAAAAGTAATACCTATATTATCATATAGGGTCTTGAAAACTAGGCACATGTTGAAATCAGAGAAGAGTCATAATGTTTAAAAGACTAAGGCAACAATACCTTTAAAATTTATTATTCTTCTGTCAACTGCTGGGTCAAAAGAGTAGTGATAATTATTATATTTTTACTGTACTTCTATGGAAACAAATTTTCTCACCATGCAATTGAGAAAAGTTAGTTCTACGCATATATTTCCATACTTATGTTAATTGAAAAATAAGTTTAATACGGGAACTCATAATTTGACATTTTGTATTTTCTAAAGATAAATTGACTTTGGTTCAACAAGAAAGTAATTAGACTGGGAATTCTGGAGATAGTCCAGAATCTTCTCAACCTCTGGCTAAGTTGCTCTTCATTTCTCAAGGCTCAGAAACATTATTAAACAATTACTTTTCATATTTCAAGCTAGGGATAAAGAGGAACTCTGCCTAATTTAATATGAGATAAATAAACAGAAGTAACTCAACCAGGACTTTATCCAAAGACTCTTGAGGAGAGATGGTGTTAACTAATGTTCACAGTTCTGTACTATAGCAGCAAAGCTGAGATGCATCCTTTTCTAAAAACTCTAATCATTATTTGAGGAACTGTATACACTGGCAACTGAAAAAAAAAAAAAAAGTAAATATTTCATGGAAAGAAGTAGGTTTACATGTAGGGGAAAAAAAAAAAAAAAAAGAAGAAAGACTTAACTGTAGTCCTATAGCCATTGGGCAGTTCTGGGTTCAATCACTTTCAGTCTTGGGTAAACAGAAGCTCATTAGATAAAATAGCTCAAAAACACACAAAAACCCCCTGAAAGAATCTGTTGTTCACACCAGGTTACATATATTTCGCACAACATCTTTGCTGTAGACCTAGGTCATAGGTCATTGCAAGCCCAAAGAGGAGTCAAAGCTCTCTTGGGAATAGGATTCGTGCAATACTAAAAGTACTGTCATATTTTAGAGAGGCCTCATGAAAAGCCTCAAACTCAAATCTGACTATATATGTATATTTATATACTTACTGTGTGGGAGACCGACAAACATTATCAGGAACACAAATTCCTGACCTACAACCCTCCTAACAAAATTCCTCTGTAAGAACATGTATGTAAATATGAGTCTTATATTTCATTTTCTAGCTTACTATGGTACAGTGGAACACAATGTGCTTCAAGAAATATGCTACCATAATTATTATCAGTACTATCAATACCTTACTGCAGAGATTAAATATGGTTCCTAGAATTACCCTAAAGCTAAAAAGAGCTCATTAGATGTAATGCTGAAAATATTTCTATAGCTTACTGTGATTCACTCAAGCTCCATTTCTTTGCCATAACTAGCTCGGTTATAAACATACTCAATAGTACAGCACTGTAGTTTTTGTTTTCAAACATTCAAATTGCCTCACTTCTAGGTCCTGTGGTGGGACGTGATCGCGAGGGGGAAGGGAAAAGAAGGGGAGGAGGGGGAGGGGCAGGGTGTGGGAAAATAATGATTACATACTGTGAAAAGCTCAAAATGAAAACTGCACAGGAGAAGGGGTTTTTTTCCACAAACCACAGCACTAAACATAAATGAAAGCCTGCTGGATAATGTGTGTTTGACTCTTCTCTGCAGTTGTGACTGTGGGGGGCAGGGGGGAGAATCAGACAAGGACATCAGTATTTTATTTATTTTGATGAACTGTGAGTCCAGAGGTTAAAGTTTACACAGAACCAGAATACAGTAAGACTGTCTATTTGCCCAAAAGGTGGCTCCACAGTAGTAACCATATGGTCTTCCATATTGTCCTGACAATGACCTCAGTAGTAACGGGTGAACCACCACTCAAAGTATAAAAGACAAACTAACCTTCATACTATCTCGTTCCCCTGGGCTTCTTCCTGCCCAAAGATCAGAAGCATAAATAATTTGACACAATTCCTGACAAGGAAGACTTGATCTCAGGACTCTTAGATAAGCCCATCACGCACTTTCTATGTGAGTTAAGTCTTTGAAGTCCAATAAACCAGAAGATAAAAATTACATTTTAATATACTTGGCTAGGAAAGCTACCATATATAGATAACTGTCTATCAGATCTTCAGCTTTAGTCATTTGCTTCTCAGTGTCCATCTGAACACGTTGTGAAAACAAAATTCAAAACCCACACATTTCTAACATAAAACCTGAGCTGTCAAGAATCATCACCATTGCCGGAATCTCCCTTACAAGATGGATGGAATACAGTGAGAGTCCCATCACAAAGAAAATACTTGGAATATGCTTCAGGCCACAGGAAACAGGAAAAAGTCAGTACTGCTACTGATTTATAACCCATGAAATACAGCTAGTAATACAGATATACTGATAAGAAATAAAGTTCAAAAGTGCATTTCATACTTGTTTCATATTCACATGTCCCGGAGCCAACATCCTAACAGGAACTGTTTTGGGAAAGGAGAACTAGAGCTTGAACCCCATATTCCACTTACAGCTTACAACAGCAGAAAATGAGATGGAGAACGTAGGAAGCCGATAACCATAACATACAGAGTTACATTTTTGAAACGATAATGAACAGAATTATTACTGATGAACCTCTGTAGTGCAATATCCAAAACCACAGGAGTTAGGCAAAAAAATAAATTGTTAAAATATACACTTTGTCTTTGATGGTACCAAGCCCCATATTTCATATATCACAATTTAAAGTGGCAATACTGACAGTTCTGTTGTGAAAATTGTAATTTGATCACAAAACAGCCCCAACATACAAATTTGTTTATTTCCATTTCATTTTTTCAGAGGAAAAAAAAAAAATTAGAAGGTAGTATTTGTAACTAAAAAAATCACAACACTTTGAATTCATGGAAGTATATTATGCAAGTGATGCTAAACAGACACTTCATGCCCAGCAGTTTCAAATAATTTATGCATTAAATATTTTAGGATATTCTGGTCCACTAGATTGAAATGCAATATTATCTCATACTAAATGAAAACTGTTACTGTAATTACACTGCACCTATTTCACTCCATAAACAAGAATACTTCCAACAGGAAAATCATTCTGTTGTCATTATTGATAAGTCTGCAATTATTTACTTAAATTGAATATAGAAAGTCAGTAAAAGTACTGAAAAATCATGCTTCACAAACCTGAATATAAGTTATTCAGATTTAACACTTTATTTACTATACACAGAGACTTTGGAAATTAAATTATGAATTATTATTTACATGTCTACTTACACAACAGTCTTAAAAGACATTACTTAGAAGTATTGCTAAATATAATTAGGTAACAGAAAGCCCAAGTAGCTAAAAATAACAAGATTTTTTTTTTTTTTTAATAATGAGGCATCATTTTTCATTATAAATAATATATATCCCACATACACCTATTTTGTACTGCCATTTCTCTTTTCATGAAATATTTTTGATCCCTATGAAAACTCAGTTTCCCACAAAAAATGCTGGACTGACAAGAAAAGACAAGCGCCTTCTGATTTGAAAAAGGGTGACAAGAGTTAAAGCACAACTAAATTATACCACCTTTCACATATGCAGGTTCTTGAATTCAAGTATAAAACTCTAATTTTGTTCTTGAAGGTGAGGGTTTTTTTATTTTATTTTTTTATACTAGCAGGCAGATAGTACTAAAACCAAAACAAAACAAGCAGCTCAAACTTAAGTTCGTGTTTATTCTTGCTGCTGTTGTTCAGGTGTTACATGTTGGTTTTAGCAACAGTTTGGCTTTTATTTCCTAGAGGAGTAGGGAGCACGGACAAGAACAGCAAGTAAAACAGTTTTCTAGGTAGATGTTTGACAAAGTTCTTGTAACCTTAGCAAAGAAACAGAAACATCAGCATGGAATGTATGTGTTTAATCACACAGAAAGACTAATTGTAAGCCTCCCACAGCTGAAATTTGTTCACACAAAACATTCAAATACTATGTATGAACTACCCCCCCCCCCCGAAAAAAACCTAAATGCACAGAACAAATTATTAATTGTTTTGATCGGTTATTTTTCCCAAGCTGGGGGGGGAGAGAAGGGAAAAAAATATTAGGGAAATGTAAAAAATAAAGTTACGAGA
>JANIJG010009125.1:20179-31834 GCA_024611175.1 Megaceryle torquata | reverse complement strand
AATTCTTCCTCTCCTCACTGACTGAAAGGAGAGAGTTTGAGGGGGAAATAAGCCAGCTGTGGAAAGGTTTTTCTCTCTCCCCACGCAAGAGCAGGTTGATCGGGGAAAGCTCCCACTCTCTCTCCGACCCTCTGTTATCCCCTCTCCCGCCCCTTGTCTCCCCGCGTGTCTTCCTTCGCGGTGAGATTTAATTTTTAAAATATCTTCCATTCCCAAATGAGGAATTTGGGGGGGGTTCTCCCGCTGCGAGAGGGGGGAAAGGGAGAAAAAAGCCCCCTCTGTTTCCCGGGGGCACGTCTGGGCTGGTGCGGAGGTCTCCCCGACGTCGATCTGAGCATCCTCCCCGGGTTGGTCGCAGGTATCTCTCCCCAAGCTGGAGGTATCCCCAAGATAGCCTCCCCCCACCAAAGTTTGGGGGTCATGGCGAAATCCACCCCTTCGTTGCTGCAAAAACCCGGTGTACGGACTCCGGTTTTCTTCCTAAACTGGGACTAAACCGGGTCAAGGTCTCGGCTGCGCGTTTGCCCAGCTCGCTCCCCGGGCTCGGCCCAGCGAAGAAGGGTTGTGAATTAGGGCTGCGAGGGATGGAGGGGGGGTGGTGGGGGAGGAAAACCTGCCTGCGAAACCCCCGCGGGTCTGTCAGGGAGGAGAAGTCCCCCCACGCCGCTGCTTTTCAGGTTTAACTGGCTGCGTTTTGCATGACTGCCTCATTAGCCACTGCTGAGATGGGATTTGAGGTCCAGGCTCATCCCGGCCCGTCGTGGACAAAAGTTATTTCAACCCTATCTGTAATTTATCTGGGTCACCTAGGGAGAAATCCTCCGGGTACGGAGAGTGCTAGACGCGGTACCAAAGGAGTCCCACCGCCCTTAATTACTCTTTAATCAACCTAACGCTGTGGTCCCCTTTAAAGAGCTGCTTTTGGTGCAAGAGCTGCGTTTAAGCATCTGCTTCCCGGCCGAGGCTGAGGAGCCAAAAACCTGCTCCAGCTTAAGGGATTTTAAGGTGTGGAGCGTGTGATTCGGGCTGGACCCTGAGAGCATCCCTTTTGCTGTAATCACAGAAGTATTAAACAAAGGAAGAGGGTGGCGGGGAGGTGGGAAGAACCTGGAGGATCCGATTTAAACTACAAAGGCACAAAAAGAGCCTAAATTCTTCTCTTGAGCGAAATTTATCTTTGGGGAGAGCAGAGCTGCAAAAAAACCCAAGCGCTCCCATCTCCGGGCTGAGGAGCTGGCTGGGCTTTCCCTTCTTGTCGGATAGTTTATTTTATGTTATTTATTTTTTATTTTCCCCTGTGATGGTGTAAGAGGAAAAGGCGGTGAACCTGCTGTTCGCAGCGGGATGCTGACCTAGGAGCGGCGTGGCGAGGTTTCCTTGCCGAAATTTTGCTTTGCTTTGGGGAAAGCTGAGCTGCATCCCCCGGTTTTTGCGGTCCTACGGACAGTTCGCTGTCTGGCAGGGAAAGAGCAGCTGCTGTGAGAGAGAATAAGTATCAGAAGAAAGAAAGAGGGGGTGGAAAAAAAAAAAAATCCTCGTAATCTTGGGACGTATATAATCTACGTCTCCCCGAATCCCAAAAGGCAGCGGGCCCGTCTCTCTGATTTATTTTTACGCTAGCCTAGTTTGCATCCCAAAGAAGTAAACTGCTATTTTTAACCGCTGCTTTAAAGCTTAATTAAAAGCCCCTAAACTGATTGTTTTGAAAATTGATTTAGAGGAATTGCCCCAGGGCTGAGACGCTATCTAAGCCAAGTTGCGGTCCCAGAGCTCGCAGTGGTGTCTGAGTCGTTAACCCCGAAGAGGCAGGAGTCGCCGGGTATGGATGACACATGGGCCAGCGGGGTCCCTACACCCTCTGCAAAGAAAGGTCCTTTGTTAGTCCCCGCTACTGGCTTGCTTGGGTGGATCTTTGCTGGTTTCCTGGAGTTACGAGGTTTAATTGAATTAAGGGAAGCTCTGAGATGCTTGTAGCACCGGGATGGGAGAGCTCTTCCTTTCATCTGCAGATCTTGGGAGCCGGGGTACAAGAGGATGGATGTAGGAGAGAGAGGGCCACGCCACCTCCAAAGGTGGGGACAGGTTTTTTGGTGCCCAGACCCCTTTCTTCCCCGGCCAAGCTCCCTTTTTCCTAGCCATCTGCTCTCGGCAGAGCCGCCCGAGATGCTGCCGAGCCACCGCTGCTGTAATTATCTTCAATTGCTTTCCCGGGAGAAGGGGCTTTACCTGCTTAAAAGGGGTGAAATGAAAGTTGGTTTGAAGGCTTTGGGGGGAGGTTGGGAAGGGAAGTGGCATTTCAGCCCCGTAATTAGATGTAAACAAGAATAGAGACGGGGCTCCATGGTCAGACAACTTGATTGTTAAGGGATTAACACCTAAGTAAACCAATAAAGGCTCCGCGATGCTGGTGAGAGGGCTGCGGGCCAGGCAGGGGCTGTGTAAGACTATCGAGGCCTAATGGGTTCCCCCCGGCAGTGCCAGGGCAGAATATTAATAAATCCCCGAGAAAACGGCGAGTTATTCCCTGCCCGGACACGTGTGGAGCCACAGCAACAATTTTAGGAGCCTGGTTTTTAAGGCTCTTGGGCAAAGGTTTGAGTTGTTAATGCTGTTTCTACTGCCTGGGAAGCGAGGGGTGAGTCCCTTCTCTTCGGGATGCCTCAAGGTAGGCACCCATCGTTACCCGGCACCATCGCCCTATTTCTTAGGAGAATAAATGAGTTAGAAGGGGATCTACTAGCCCCTCGTATGGGGCAGGGCACTCCCGGGTATCACCACCTCCACGCAGATAAGTAGGACAGTTTCTTTTGCACTGCAGGTTCCTTCAACCCTTTAGTTTCTCCACTCCTTCTTAATAATAGCTTAAAAAAGAAAAAAACAAACCCCAAATTCTTCAGGGCCAGTTTGAGCAAAACCCTTCTGGGCGTAGCTCTCCAGGTTTGCCTCCAACTGGGCTTTTGTCGTCGTTTCTTTTCCTCCTTGGTTGGTATTTCGTCCCTCCACCCCTGGCTCCAGCTCTGGCCAGACTTTGGGTGGATGGAGGCGTTTAACCTTTGGGGGGGAGGGGAAGTCAGGTCTGGCCTTATGTGATGTGTTGGTACCTGTAAGCCTGATTTCCATGGCTTTCTGCCGTCGCGGATTTGGGATTGAGAGGTACCTGAAAGGCTCAGAGTCAAACTGAGTTCAATAACTTGGGTCTGTTTTGTTTTTCCTCCATCTCCCCAGCTTCCAGTGGTCTCTTTACTCTAATATCGGAGCACTCTAGGGTGTGGGTATTTCTTCCTCCTGATTGCAAATAACCGAAAGATTAGCACCAGCAGCTGTTTGGAATTGGAACAATGGAGAGACCTAGGAAGTGGAGAAATTGAAAAAGGAGAACCCCCCTCCTAATCACCCAGCTCAAAGTTCACCAAGTCAGACTGCATGACTTAATGTGACCTCCACCTCGGCTTCACAGGGCTGTTTGCTTATATGGAGGTTGGGGGGAAGAAAGAGAGAAGGGGGGGGAAATGTAAAAAATAAAGTTACGAGAAAAGTACCATAAGCCAAGGTGATAAAGGAAAAGGTAGGGACAAAAAGATGTCAGACTTACAAGACTAGGCAACAGAGAGAAGGACTGCAGGTGACAAGAAATAAGAAAAGAAGAATGCTGCTGCAATCAGAAACTGGAAAAGAATAAATGATGATATAAAATCCAATGCAAAAATGAGTATGATTCAGTAACTATTATGGATGAAGGAGCTGAGGAAAGAAAGCTGTAATGGAATCAAGTGAGAGACTTAGACACAAACAATGAAAGTTGGGAAAAAAGCAGGCATTGTAAACATAAATGCTGTAGTTTGCATACTAACTATTCCCAGCCACTTGGAAGTGTGGGGAAGAAGCAGAGAGACCAAGATCTGGATGTGCAAGTAGATACAGATAGAACAGTAGAGAGAGCATAGAGCAAATTCATGCAGCTTTCAAAAAGTGAGGAAGGTAACTACTAATTAAACCAGGAGGCTGTGAAGGTGATAGAATATGGAGGTGATACACTTATGTTCTTTGGAGCCAAGCTGTAGTCTGACTACACAAACTGGATTCCTTCACATACACAGTGTGACAATTTAGACAGTAGTGACAATTTTGCAATATTCAAGATAAGACATTTTGGACATGAGTTCATTATGTTAATCTTGAAAAAAAAAATTCTAAGGCATGATTTAAAATTCATTTACTATCAAGACACTGTCCTTTAGAAATAGCCACTGACTACTGCAACACCAAGCTGAAATGAAAACACCACAAACAAAATACCCTGGCAAAATACTCTCTCTTTTTATTATGAATACAAAAAGTGTGCCTGTGACCTCTAATCCCCATATGGAAAACTGAATGAAATTCCACAGTAAGTGAAAAAATCAACCTGAAAGTAAACCTGGCAAAAACACACCAAAACCAGACCAAAGGCAAAAAAAGAATGCCAACCTCTAAATAAGGCCACAAGAGGGGCTGCTACAATCGGTGATCACAAAGTGTTAATGTCAGTTCCAATGTAGGGGCAGGAACTGAGGGTTGAGGAGAAGGCCCAGGGAACTACTGCCTGGTCAGTCTTCCTCCCTGGGAAGGTGATAAAACTACTAATTCTGGGAAGCATTTCCAAGCATACAAAGGACAAGAAAATCATCAGGAAGAGTCACAAAGGGTCCAATCCTGTTCAACATCTTCATTAATGATTTGGATGATGGGTCTGAGCATGCCCTCAGGAAGTGTGCTATTGACACAAAACTAGGAGAAATGGGTAATATGCCAGAGGGTCATGATGCCATTCAGAGGGAGAAACAGGCTGACAGGAACCTCATGAAGCTCAACAAAGGAAAGTGCAAAGTCCCGCACCTAGGGAAGAACAACATACTTAAAACAAAGCAAAATGGTATTGCCCTGACCATAAGCATATCACCAGTTCACCATCACCCAAACACAAGCAGCTAGCCTTAGTAAAAAGACACCTAGATCCATGTGCTTACTTTCTCACTTGCTTCATTTCCATACTCGTATCCCTCTATACACTGCAGCAAAGAGTTTATAATGGATCCAGCACTGCTGGTTTCCTGCATAATTTACAGAGTGACCTCATTCTGATTCTCAGAAGAGCATCCTGTGTCTGGCACAAATCATTTGACCATGCAAGTGAAGCTGCCTATCTCAGCAATAGTACCAGCAAGCACAGCACCAACCTCAGTATACCAGTACCAATTTGCAGATGATTTAAGGTTAAATTGGTTACTTGATAACTGCACTTTGTAGCATGTTTATGCATACAGGTCACAAAGTTGCTTCTTTAAATTATTATGAGAGAACTGTGATCAAGGATGAGAAACAAGAGTCTGTACAGAATACCTGTGCAAAGTATTTAAAAGTGCTTTTAGGTAACAAGAAAAGACACCTTCTTCTGTGATCCTTCAGACTCAAGTATAACAAAGACTGAGAAAGCCCTGTAACAATGGGCAGACTTCTAGTCATTCTAGGACAATGAGGCTGAAGTCAGTATTTGTGAAATACTTAAATACATTTGGTTGGTTGGTTTTTGAACTGGGGGAAGAGAAAAATTATAACCGTATCAGTGTGATAGAATTCCCCTCAGTAAAATAGAGGTGTGACAAGTGTGACAAGTTGAAAAGGAGTCAGAACATATGAATGATGGTCATGTAAGACAAGTGCATGCTAACACATGCCCCATTGTCACATGGTTCATTCTAAAAAGTCTGGCTAGTTGTCTCAGAAAGCACATGAAACAGAAAGCAATATTCAACAGACCTCAGCCCTCTCGAATAACCATCCAGCAAACAAATAACTTAAAAAATTGCAAGGAGATAGATGATACTCCTTACGTTGAAGGCTAACCTCCATCACCTGGGGCATCTGTAGCTGTGGAGGGCTATGGTGTACCTCTGCTGAAATGATCCTTTGCATCAAAACTACACTGCACACTATACAGCTATCTGGGGGGGGCAGGGGGGGAAGTCCTGCTGAGTTTGAATTATCTACCTTATACCAAGCTTGGGAGAAAGCACAGTACAAAACTAGGAAAGCAGCTTATGTGATCTTTTTGTCCAGGCTATCTTCTCAACATAAAAATCCCTTATTTTCCCAAATCACTACTGAACCATTTGGAGGTCACTTATGCTTTATTGCAGATCTTCTGAAAGAGTAATAGATCATGAAGAGACTGGAAGAGGTTTTCCACTTTGGAAAACTGCAGTAGATTATTTTTAGGCACTAAAACAACATTTCTTTTGGCATGTAAGACCTGCTCCTGTGCTTTACAACTTTTAACAGTCTGAATAACAATGAAACAAATCTCCTACAGTGAACAATGTAACCACCCTAGCACAAAACTATGCTAGTTAAAAATTACGTTCTAAATTTTAAGAACTTATTCTCTACATTGATTAAATATATCTTTGCATAAAAACAATCTTTCTTGGAGAAGCAACATAAGATTATGTTAGTATTCCTGGTTTATGATAATAAAATATAGCAGTAACTTAAAATTGAAGATTCAGCTAGAATTAAAGTTATTTATAATGAACTACATGACAAAGAAACTGAGATTTACACAATAAAGAATACAGACAGATTCGTTACCAAAAAAAAAGGAAGAACTTTAAGAAGTACCCAATGTACAAAGTAGGTCACCTAAAGGGGGAAAAAAAAAAAAACCCACAAAAACAAACAAACAAAACAACCCCACACGAAACCAAAACAAAACAAAAATCCCCCCCAAAAAAACCAACACCCTGAAACTTTAATGTTCCTGACAGTGAGATACTGGCATTTTTGGGGGTTTTTTTTTGGTAGGAAATAAGTTCAGGAAAAAGTACTTTTAATGCTGTATTTATTACTTGAAAAGTGGTAGTACTAAGGAGGAACAACTGTGTAAAGCGTAATAGGGATCTGTAGGAATGACTCATCTCTGCTCAGAAAAAGCTCTCAGTGTGTATGGTAGATGCTATTTTGTAGCACAGATTTGCTAAAGAGGGTCCCGTTGCTTTTTACCGTGAACTACCACAGCAAGAAGAATTCAACACATCTCAAAACACTTCACGTTTTATCAGTGTCCCAGTTTACAGTAAACAATGTCCTGGTTTAAAGGAACTACAAATCTTAACACTCACATAGACTTTTCTGTAACATTTGAATGCAAACGTTTGCATATAGAAATGGACAGACTCAGCTTTTATGTCACTATTTTGAGAAATCTAAGATATTGGCTAATAGGACATAACTGGATGAAGTTTGGCTAAAAGCATCTTTCTGTTTGTGCCACCAACATAAAAAACAGTTAACTAACAGAAAATACACATTGCAAATAATCCTAGAAATTAGGTCACAGTGAATTTTTTTCACTTGAATAATTTACCAATAAAACCAAAAACCTGATCCTGTTTGGTGGTCAATCAAAACTATATAGAGACTCCAGGCACTAGCTTTGACTGAAATAGGAGAAAAGCTAAAACAAACTTTCAAATGAACTTTTTCTGAAAAGCATTGTTGGCTTTCATTGTTGTTTTCTTCTTAAAAAGTACATTGCAAAACATTTTCAGTGGTTTTTATCTTACTTCTGTTAACAAAAATATTAAACGTGGCACAATGTTGAACATTTATACAAAAAATTGACATCCATGAAACTATATCAGTTTAGGTTCACCTGTACTATTTTTTGTCTTACTTTAGCCAAAAAGTTAAAAAAAAAAATAAAAAATCTTCTTTTCTATGCGAGTAAAATATATTATCCAGCACTCGTGTAAAAACTGGAAAAAAATGTTTTGAACTTTCTGAAAGTCAGTAACTTCTGAGCACAGCATATTATAACATAATGCAAGAAATAACACAGGAAATACTTTATTTTCCTAACAGTTTCATATCAGACCACTCTTTCACTATTTCTTTTCTTCTCCAATGAAAAAGAACTGTTTTCCTTAACAGTACTGTCTTTTG
Organism: Megaceryle torquata; assembly: GCA_024611175.1. NCBI lineage: Eukaryota > Metazoa > Chordata > Aves > Coraciiformes > Cerylidae > Megaceryle > Megaceryle torquata. The sequence goes on along the minus strand of JANIJG010009125.1, from coordinate 23,854 downwards.
GTATTCTTTTTTATCTTTGTTTTGTTTCTCCTTGGTTGCTCTTTCTCTTTCTAAGGAGAGGAGTGCAGGTCAAGCAGAATCCAGCAGCCCTCAAGTGATATGAAACATTTGCCTGTTCACTGAGACAGCAAAGCCCCTTTAAGTACACTTCGCATAAACAGACCTCTAACAGCCTTGCAATTATCTGTAATTTGAATCAAGTGACCAAAGCAAAGGTTAACTTGGAGTAAAAGAAAGCATGGCAAATAATTAATATGTCAAAGTAGCACACTCTTTTCTAAAAGAGTTAATGAAGCTTAGGAAGGACACATGCGTGCCTTTTGTTGCCCAGACCTGCCTGTGCCGCCTGGTGCGGCTCAAGTTAGGCTAAATTGCATGGTATTTACCAAGCTGTCAGTGGCACCAGCCTGCCTCTGACAGCGTCTTCTCTTACCCAGCACCCCAGCTCAGCCCTGCGCTGCAAGCCAATGCAATTAGAAGCTAGTGATAGCTGAAGATGGTTAGCTCCTCACACGACAATGAAGAGCAGGGATGCAAAATGAATGACAAGGTTTTCCTGTTTAAGCTCATATTGAAAACTAACCCCAAAAATCCCAACAAGCCCCAACCCCCCCAAAAAACCCAAAACAACCCCCCAAAAAATATACTATGAAAAAATTCCACCCACACACTACCATTTTCAATCTCTGCACAGCTTAGCATTTATAAGAAGATGTTAATAAGTTTCAGACCAGCTATTACCATATTCCACCCACAGACTGACAGTGACAGCTTCAGACACTAACAATAAAATGGGCTTGTCCACTACAGATAAAACCTTTTCATACTGTCCTCCTCAAAGAAGTTTCTTATCCACAGTACATTTCCATCTGGAAAGAACCAGTATACAGTTAGATTCTGTTGCCACAGAGAAGTTATCCTTCTCATTTTGCTTTTTGGGAAATGACTACACTGTAAAAATAAAAATTATCTAGTAGCTTCAAATTACATGAAAATCTACACTAAAATATATGCCCACAGCAAAAGAAAGCCTATATAAAATACTGTATTTAAATGTGATTTGAGAAGAGTAATTTTATAGGTAAAGAGTAAATTACTCGTTTCTATGACTAAATAAAAATCCAGTTGGGTTTAGGACCACTGAACAGCCTTTGAAGGCTAAATTGTTTACTTTTTAAAGTCTGTTAATCTTCATGTTTTCATTACATTGAAAATTCTACTTTTTTTTTTTTCCTAATGGCTGCAAAAGAGAAATCATAATTTTCCTGAACTCAGGATTCAATCCTTGAAAGCAAATTAGGCCTATAAAGCTCTAACCTATCAAATGCTTGCAGTATGACTCCTTACATAAGAAAAAACAAACCCTCAAGTATTAAACATCAATTACAGTAAGTTAAAAAAAAAAAACAAAACTGAACAACCAAACAAACACTCTGTCTCTTCCTACTCAGCATGAGAGCACTCACTTTCTTCGCCCCTCAGAAAACATTACTCATCCTGATTAATTCATATTTGATCATTTCCAACAGCTGATTCTTTTTCCATGGGTGTCTGCACTTATATTGCAACACCATGAAATCAAACCTGCCAGGTTTCCACCTGCAAATACATTACTCAGGACAGCAAGCATTCCTGGTATCATTTTCATGCTTTAATTACCAGAAATATCAATTAGTCTTATTAATCATCAACTGAGAAATCCACATTTGCAGGATTTTCACCCACTGACAAATTAAGGAGAAGCATTAGCCAAGATTCGCCTCTTTGGGTAGCAGGTGAGCCTGCTATGAACATGGGCACAAATGAACCTGACTGAGAAACATACCTACCTACAATCAAAAACCTCTTAAATGTTTCTTTTTTGACCCGGGAAGAATTGAACTCTTATAAAGCAATGGTAATAGAACAAATCTGAATTTCTCAAACATCCAAACCACTCTTTGATCAGGCAAACTCCATGCTTGACCAAGCAATTCCTATTCACATAATACTGGCAGCAGTATTTGTGCCAGAAGGGACACATTTTCTCAATAATTCCTCCAAAGAACACATTCAAAGCAAAGGCTTTTAGCCTTTTTCACAAGGTATTTGCATGCCATCCAAACTCAGTAGAAAGAATAGGATGTCTAGAGAGAGATGACATTTTCCTACTAAAATATACTCCATGCAGCTCCTGATATACATCCTACATGAACCTCATCAGGCATTTAGGGAATAGGCAGCTGACTACCACAAGTGATTTCACACATCTTTCAGTTCTAGACAGATCTGCATACAATTCTGACACTCTTTGGAATCAGACAGATACATAACGCACTTCGGAGAACTTCAAGATCCCAAGCCAGCAAGTATCATGCAGCTACTCACACATTACTTCCTCACAAAAGGCAGAAATAAAGGTGCTTTAGTCTGGTTTCCTCAAGACAAAAAGCTTACATAACTATGACAAGCAATATTTTTTTCTCTCCTCTCCAATCCATACTGCTCCTACTAACATTGGAATCTATCTATAAATTTCAACTAAGTTCTAGAACACTGGAATCTCAAAGGATATCTATTGGCCTTGTAAAAGTCAGTGGACATGTAAAGAAAAAAATATAATGCCCCTTTTGAAGGGCAAGATTAGAGTGCAGCTTAGCAGCTGCTTGGCCTGCAATCCAGTCAGTCTGCACACACACACACACACACTTTTTGGAGCTAAGTCCAATGTAAGAGGACTGTCAGTTGCCAATTGGAATTCAGGGGTGAGTGAGGGAAGATAAGTGAAAAGTGAGAAAGAGTGTACACAGGAATCAGTTTGAAACTGTACAAAAGGAATGACAATAGACACTAGAGTAATGGCACTGCTATGTAGGAGAGAAGACACAGGACATTTGTGAACAAGCTACATTTAGGATATCAATCAGGAGAAAATAACAATGGCTTTGTTCTGCCACTTGTGGCAAATGTAATTGTTCAGATATATTCTAAATTCCATTACATCTTAAACCATAAGGAAGCACAGCTGAATGAACTGGAGCAGGCATTAGCATTTTGCAACAAGAGGCAAGGTTTTCAATAAAGTAAAAACATATGTAAACTTTGTGATTATAAACAGTTTTAGCAACTTACATCACCACATATTTTTTAATTATCTTAGTCCTGCTAGTTTGAAAAAAAGTAATTTGTCCAGTGCTCCAACCATCATCTTTAAAAAGTTACTGCACTATCATCTAGTACTTTTGTCTACAAAGAAGCACTACCCTTGACCCTTCTCCCATGGAACACCGAGTGACAATGGGAAGCAGGAATGAATCAAGATGCTGGGTTTGCCCTGCAAATCAAAAGATGCTGACTGTATAGAAAACAAATAATAGGCTGATTCCAGAGCTGCAAACTCTTCACTAAAAGGCTGGTAACACCTCCTGAATGAAAGTATCCCCACCAGATCCTCAAAAATACAGGAATGCACGAAATAACATCATTTCCTCTCCTTCTTCATAAAGCCACTGAAATACCAACCAATTGTATGCTCTTTGAGACATGGAAATCTAACTCTGCTCCACTCTGCTTATATATTATGATACTGCCTAATTAGATGATCATACATTCCCCCCCCCCCCCCCCCCCCCCTTTTTGCCCCCCGGCGGCGCAAACGCCAACATCACACGTCGGGCCGGGCTCCCCCTACCCCCC
>JANIJG010009125.1:0-10229 GCA_024611175.1 Megaceryle torquata | reverse complement strand
AGGTTTAGATTAGATATTAGGAAGAAATTCTTTACAGAAAGAGTGGTGAGGCACTGGAACAGCCTTCCCAGGGAGGTAGTTGAGTCACCATCCCTGGAGGTATTTAAGAAACACGTAGACCTGGTGCTTTGGGACATGCTCTAGTGGCAGGCATGTAGGGGGGGGTAATTTGTGGGTTTGAAGTCACGTTTCATCAGGGTATTTAGGAGTTTGGGGGTTTTTTAGGTGTTTTTTTGTTATAGGTATGGTTGGATTCGGTGATTTAGGAGGTCCTTTCCAACCATGAATATTCTGTGATTCTGTGATTCCTATGAATACAGGCTGAGAGAGTTTGGGTTGTTCAGCCTGAAGAAGAGGCAGCTCTGGAGAAACCTTACAGCAGCCTTCCAGTACCTGAAAGGGGCCTATAAGAAACCAAGGAAGGTTTTATTCACAAGTGTCTGTAGTGACAGGACAAGGGGTAATGGCTTTAAGCTAGAAAAGGGTAGATTTAGGTTAGACATTAGGAAAAAGTACTTTAATATGAAGGTGATCGATCACTGGAATAGGTTGCCCAGGGAGGTGGTGGAGGCCCCATCCCTGGAGATATTCAAGGCCAGGCTTGATAAGGCTCTAAGCAGCCTGACCTAGTTAGAGATGCGCCTGCTTATTGCAGGGGAGTTGGACTAGATGACCTTAGAGATCCCTTCCAACCCAATATACGTTATGATTTCATTCTATTCTATAACCACTGCATATAAAAGCTGTTCCTCTGAAATCAGCACACTAATTCTACTGTAAAATGTAGTAAAATTGAGATCAGATTTCACCCAAAGAATTTCCTATTAATATTTAAATCAAAAAAAAGGAAAAAAAAACCAAATAAATGCTAAACACACACATACATATTCAAAACTCTTCAGACACTAAGATTACAGCTGCTATTGAAACTATGCTGCAGCCCTAGGAAAGCTTATTACACATTGCCTGTGACTCAGAGGCACATTCTGTTGTCATGACTTTCATATCATAAATGGATTTACTTTAACACCACTGGAAGACTCAGTGTTGTGAGTTCACAGAATAGTCAGTGAAACTAGTTCCATGTATCAACCAGAACTTAAATATGAACTATTCTGTAGTATACTGAATCAATTCAGACTAGAGCTGTTGATGTCACTACAAGGTACAGGTGTACAACAGTAATGGTTTCTTCTTTACCTTCAAGAAATACTGAGATCTATTCCTACACCTTACTATTACAAATTAGGATTTGACCGGGTTTGGGATAAGGAACATCATTCACTATTAAAATTATGTTGCCACAATCAGAAATACTATGACTCTAAGCTTGATAAAATTGATATTTTTTCCCATTGCACACCATATTCCTACATCTCACCTGAAACTTACGTTGTCTGAGATGTCCATTACTTCCAGTAGGAGAATCCAACCATTAAAGGATTTTATACAGTATGTGAATCCTTTACACTTCTGATAGATATGTACTTATATGGCTAGTCCTTACAGCCAGCCCTTAAAGCAGATCTGCATAGATCAGAGGAATACTCAAAAGCTCTGAACAGCATCTACAAGGACCAAATAGCCAGAGGTATTATCATGAAAGACCGACGATGAACTGAACGCTGTATTCAAGTCTAAATGCTGTCTATATGGCAATTCAGATTCCAAAGTTTATATACCAAAAAAAAAAACAAAAACCCAAACAAAACAAAACAAAACAAAACTACAGTGCTTTGTTTTTCAAAGAAGCTACCTGAACTATTCAGAGATGTGGAATGAAGGCAACGGACACTTAAGGGAGACAGTGAATATAGAGCCAGTAAACCAGTACAAGGCAGAGGAATTTATCACCTATCTGCATACCTGGAGAAACTCTTACACATATATCACACATCCAGCAAGTCTTATTTTGTTAGAAAGGCTTCAGAAACTAGGCATTTAATGAAGACTTAATTTCATAAATGTGTGTCTGGAGGGAAGTGGTCCAGGCCAAATCACCTAATGCCACTGAAATCAAATGAGTTGCTCAAAAAAGTAGGAAGGAAAGGTCAGAATGCTGTCTTCTCCTTCATATTAATTTAAAATAAATAAATAAATAAATAAGTAGAGTAATAAGGAATAACTTTTCCTTCCAGAGCAATAAGAAAGCAGTCGAACTCTGGAAGACAAATATCACATTGCATGTTGTCAATGCATTGCAGTACAAGATCAATGACTATCAAGATAATTTCATATTCACTCTTGTACCATAAATCATAAAGAACTTGATGTCAATACAATGATCTGGTCTACAGATTTCATTTGAATGAAACTCAAATCTTTTAATACTAATTGCTTTCTTTGAGAATAGTAAGACTTTTTTGGTTGATGTTTTGGTTTTGTTTTGTTTGTTTGGTTTTAATTTCTAGTAAAATAAAAATCTAATTTCCAAGCCTTAACAGCGTTTCCCTCAGCTCCCCACAATCACTGCATCTGGCCACTTTGATATACTAGCATATAGATTCACATTAGTGGTTCTAGTGCAATATTAGTTTATGAAAAAGCATGCATGCATTCATGTTCTTTTAGGAGATTCTTTATAATATTAGTTTGTATATACTAAAAAAACAAAAACAAAAAAACAAACCCAAAACATACATGTTTACATGATAAAAAGATAAGATTTATAAGTCATGCTGCAATGATAAAAACCCATGATCTGTGAGACACCTTTGTGTTTAATGTCATATAATCCTCATAATTCGGTACGTAATACTTAATTAAATTACATAAGCTGTAACTATGTTCCCAGAGTTGGAGGTGTGGGATGTTATTTTTCAATTACTAGTAACAGTTAAATTTTGCAATAGGAAATGCCTAATACCAAAGTAGAGCTAACGTGCTGGCCTATGGCACTAATCACCAAAAGGTCAGTTGATCAGCAGAACATACTTCCTAACATTGACTTTCTGTCATGAAAATAACTCAAATACTCTATTTCCCCTGTTATTGATTTCATTAAATTACTGAAAGAAGTATACGGTCTCCCTAAAGCTTACCTGTATTTTCAGGGCTGATAATTAAAATGCTGTATGTAGACCTGCCCTTTGCCAACTAGTAGCAGATGTCAGGACTTTTTGTTCTGGCTGCCAGTCATAGGAATCAGCAGCTTTGGAGAATACCTTCTTGTTTCACACTTACGCTACTAGAACAACAGTATGTACAACTAGCAGAAGGACTGTATCTTCTGACACAGACCACTGTCAAAATAGAAATGAGAGGCAAAGAAAGGAACTGGGTAATAATACATATTAACAAACTCCTCTTCTATAAAATTGGTCTTAAACACTTGAATCTGAGGATCTAAAGTGCTAAACTGTATTCACAAAAAAAAAAAAAAAAAGACAGAAGAGCTCCTTGCAGATCAAGGTACTGATTATTTCAGAAACTTCACCTCCATTTTTATTCTCAGGGACTAGGTATAAGAAGCAGAAAGAGGGGAAGAAGAGAGAGAACTCGTGTTTCCATGATGCAGTCAACTTCATTCAGTTTAAAATCCTAAAATAATTTATTTACCCCTTCATTAAAAGCTTCTCATGTATGTACCACAGTTTCCTTACAAACCCACAGAGAAGGAACTCCCACAGCACCCAAACATTCCCTAGAAAAGGCAGCCTGAATGTCATCAAACTGCACATACACTTCCCCTGCATACTCAGTTTTCACTCTCCCTCTTCTTGTCTGTTGCATCCTACATAAACATGTAGTCCTTTGCCTTTGCTTTCAGCTTCCTTTCCTACCTGCAGTATAAGCCACATTGATGGAGCAAGAATAATTCTCAAAATGAGCTGCTGGAAATCTTTGCCTGAAAAAATATGCAAGCTGACTCAAAAACACCACATCCATAGAAGTTTGAAACCTTAATAAGGGAAGTGAAATACATAGAAAGATAAATGAACAGATGAAAAAGCACTTGCATCCAGAAGAACTCAAGCTGGCATTTAGAGACTTAAGTAAGTGTGAGAACTAGACTCCTATTTACTGAGCTCTGTGATGTGCTGCTGAGATCTGAATTCATCTTCACACCATTAGACTTTAGTAACACTCCTAAAGGGAGATGCTGTTACTTCTGACAGACAAAAGATGCTACCCATATGCAAGAGAGAGATGCGATACCTTTTACATTAACAAAATATTTTATATTTCTTCCTTGCATCCACAGAAAATCCTTTTCCTACACAAAACAGGAAAGAAATTTAAAAACTTTTCAAGGAAAGCCAAAACAGCAATTTTTCACAGCCAGGTGGACTTAAGTCAATTCCTGGCTAGACAGATAGATGTAATACACGTTATACTGCACATACGAGTTCAATGCTATGTTCGGACATCCAGTCTTTTTACAACTGTGACCAAATTATCATCTTTTAGTCTCTGTAAGAGTCAATGCAAAAATTAATTTTTTTACAATTACATTACTTAACTACCTTTTTTTTTAGGGTTTTCTCTCTTCAGCACTACAGAAACAATCTACCTGTGAAACTATGGCTGAAAGCACCTGAAAATGAATTCATTAAGCAAACTCATTGTAGACCAAAACTGTCAAGACTTAGGCAGCTCACAGATAACAAGTATGCACTGTAAGGCTATGAAATGGGGGTTGGGGGGGGGTGGTGTGTGGTGTGTGTGTTTTAGACAAGAAAAGGCTGCATAAATGCATGTAAGTTCACACAAGCATCTGTTTTTCAACTACTTTATCAGGCATAAGAGTCAGGATGTGCATGGCTATCAAGCTATTTGCATTTGTGTCACCTTCATAGGAAAAAAAAAAACAAAATAAAACACAAACAACCAAACACAAAACAACCCCACAGAGAGCTGCTTTGTTCATAAAAGTAAAGACAAAGAACTACTACAATTTTACTTTGAGATATCTGCTGAACCTTGGAAAATAGTAAGGGTTTGTTTTTTTTAAAAAAAAATATCACTTCCAGTAGTAAAACCAAGCAAAACATGCTTTGGAATGGCACAGTAGGTCTTATAGTTGTTGGGTTTTTTTCTAATTGCTCTCTTCATTGAGCAACAGAGAAACCACAGACTCATAAATAATAAAGCAATGCCCAAACTGTTTTAAAGCCACTGGTAAACTTTAAAAAGCACCGTGTCTTATCATTAAAAGTCAGAGCTAATATTAATTTTTTAATTTACCAACTAAATCAAATTTTATGTAGATGACACAAGGGTAGTTATGCTTTGGGGCAGGCTTTACTCAACAGGATCCAACAACTGCTGCCTGACTACCTCTTGGTCTCCCACCACTTAATTCTCACCCCACAGCTACTTTATAGCTCCAGTAAAAGGATTCAGCAACTAGCCAGAGAAACAGAAAGATATTTAATTTGTAAGCCACATGGCTCCCCCTCAGTTTACAGCTTACTCCTACATAGCTATGTATTTTAAAGATTGTGTCCTTCATTTTTCTTTTTTCTGACCCTTCCTGAATTTCCTCTCTTCAGCTTTTCTTCTTATTTCCATCTTCTTCTGTGCTATATTTGCTGTAAATATCTATTACATCATCTACTCTTCCCCCATATCCTTGGTCCTTTCAGTGCACAAAACACCGAGTGTCACCTAGAATGGTCTTTCTTGCATTATTATTGTTTTTCACATTTTTAGAGATTTCTGGACATTGGAACAATTCTTTTATCTGATTCCATGTTAATTATATTATTCTGGGTTATTTCTAAGATGATGATTCTTCCTTTTTTTTTTTTTTTCCTGTATTTTTATTGGCCCATTCTCTCAGAATACAGTATGTCCTTTATTCTTTATTTTGACCTTTTGGCATTCTTACTTATCACTTTAATATTGCCATTAACCATTCCATAATCTTTCTGGTTGCCTAGTATACCATATACATTGCTCACACCAGCCACCAGTGATTGCTTATTGCACTTCTGTATTCATTGTCTCTTCACAACAAAAGGTTCTATAGCTGTTTTGAAGCAAGGATTTCTCTTCAGACACTTACTTCACCTCCATCCTTTCCAGCCCTGTTTTTATCCCCTTGAATTTCTGTCACAAAATATGATGTCAAAATATAATAGTTTAAATCTATTTCCATTCATGACATTTACAAACCACTATTCACATTTAGGGTGACAGAGGTGAAGAAAAAAAAGACTATGTTAACTAGTCTCTTTGTAATGTTCACTGCAGGAGCATTACTTGCATAAAGCCATATTTTACTCTTAGTTATAATGTAAATCCAACAAATTTCCTGCATCTAAAATGTGTTCACAGGTAGGTTAATGAAAACTATAACACACTATGGACCCTAGAGCTCTGTCCATAGTGACAGAATTGCTAGGATAAAAGTGATTCTGTTCCCTGGTAAGAATTAAGTTTATGACATTTATAAGGGTAACTCTTCCAGACATTCTTTACATTTTTCTTCTGTTTTTCTATATAAACTTTTTCAGTTACTCCACATTGCTAAAAGCATTCAGATGGGAAGTAACTATGTCAGCTAAGGTAAAAGTTCTGATGCTCCTTGCTAGGAACAGAGACCACCTAGCATAAGTTTGTCATCTGGCATATCCAAGATAGAAAGGATTGAATCATGTATACATAGTAAGAAGTGGTTGTTTACTTCCCACCCTCAATCTCCAATATTTTACTCCTATATCACTTCCTTCTGCATCGTTAATAGCAGATATTGCAGTAGTTGTTATTGCATAATTTTCAAATACTGTTAATACTCAATGCAATTTTTGACTAGTATGTAGAATCACATTTTATTGGAAAACACAGTGAGCATGAACATACTTCCCTAAGGCACTTCTCGCAAGTGAAGAATCACATGCTTGAGATTTTCTAAAGGATTTTAGCTGCTGACTTTCAAATGTACATGTATTTCTAAGGCTGTTTAAATTCTAGTCACATATCATGTTTTAGGCAGTAAAACAGAAACGTACATCCTGTGCAGGGTCATAACGATTACTTGCCACTGCACTTCATGTACCACACTTCAGAAACCCCCCCAAAGTCCACCAAGATTTGTTATGCACGTGAGAACAAAGAAAGCCTGGCTTCATACAGATTTTTATCTGGTGCTAATGCAACTTTAGGTTTAGGGATGTACAGCTTTTATCTAATTGATTTTCTTGAGTTAGACTTTTGTAATGGCTGGCCTCCATGTAGATACTGCAATGGTTAAAAACTACAGCTTGAGTGGGGCTACTCAATGGAAGACTAAGTCCTTCTTAAATGAAATGAAGGAACTAAGTATGTCAAGATCTATGATGTCTGGTGCCCTCCAGACAAATACAGCTGACATCAGAGAAAAACAGTCTTCGAAAGTTAAGGATGGATGAAAACCAACTGAATTTATATCAGGATTACTAGACTGTATTTCCTTAATAGATCAAGCTAAACATGGTAGGATTCAATTCTAATATTGTAACTGTGTAAATGGCGCTTTTTTTTTCAATTATAGTTTATCATCATTATTAGTAATAGAGTGTACAGGAGCATGTATCTGTACATACATATATTCCAAAGATGCACACCAACACCGCAGTTGGAGAACATCCTTCCACTGACAACAGACCTTACGAGATCTTTAGACCTTTCACAGAAGATCACCAAATCAAGTCAAGAATGCTTGTATCCTAAAAGAACAGCTGAGGTATAAGGCAATATAAATTACATTCTTCTTGAATACACAACTTTGAGAATACACACGGTTAATTCTGGGCAAGCCACAGCAGAGCACTGGAGAACACCTCCACACTATTCTCATCCTACAGGGGCTTCAGGAGCCTCCAGGCCTTGCACTCAACTATATCCAGTGCCAACTCCTCCCATGCAGGTGGAAGAATCTCACTGTCACTAATAACTGGACCAAAGCATTCACTGGCAAGAAAAACAGACAAGAAGATTGGTCTGCTTTTCCTGTAATGGTGAAGCAGGAAAAATAAGTGGTAAAAAGGTAAGCTGAGCGGAATTCTATCACCCACCGCTTATTTTTTCCTCTGTCCCTCTATTTATTTTTTTATTGAAACAAACAAACAAGAAACCAACCAAACCAAAATAAAAACACAACACAACAACAAACACACAGAGAAAAATAGAAGCAGACGGTTTCCTGTCTGTTTCCTAGGTCTCTCCTGGATGAGTACCTTTTCCTGAATTTGAACAGACAAATAAAAAGAACTTATAAGGTTTTAATTAAAAATTTGTTTTACAGAAGAATGCAAAAGGAGGATTTGAGTTTGTGTATTTAAAGTATTTTTTCTAAACAAAGCATAGCCAAAGAAAGAAAAATGCCACCAGTGCCCTAGTTACTAAATGAACTTGATTTCTAAATAAAACACATTGCAAATGGCCATGGTAAATACTGTTCACATTCAGTCACAGCACCATCTTTAACTCAATTAGCAAACTACATTAAACAAACCTACATCACATTTGACCAGTGTTTGTAAATACTTCCAATATGCATCAGTTAAAATGCATATGATTTTAAAAAGTTCACTTCCAAACACTTCAGAAATGATTAAATATACATTTAATATTTAACATAAAATAGGACAGCAGACATAATCCTGCAAACTTTTGTACGTCAGTCATTGCAAGAATTCATGAGCATACTTTCAGTTCAGAGACTTCGCTGCTACTTTGTTGAATTATTTTCATTTTTAAAAGGACATAGGCACACAGATTATATACTTGATAACAGATTCTATGACTTTTTTACACCTTCTCTATGGATATCTCACATTCTTCAGATTAAAACACAGTCATTCTAATTAAAATTCCCAATTAAGTAAAATTGTATTTTCTTTACTCAGACCTCAAAGCTGCTACACTTCAACGTACATAACACAAATTCCAGACCTTTCACTTTGTGTCGTTATGAATGATGGCTTAACCAAGCAAATGAGCTCTATGAGCTCAATGCTGCCCTCCACCTTCCAAATCAAGACATTGCACCACAATGTGCTCACAACTGAGTTTTCAAGAAGTAATATGCCATGTATCTAATTAGCTTTCCTAAAAATCTTAAGAACACCAACACGACATCTACCTTCTATTTCCAAAATGTTCTACATTCTCTCAGTTTCTGTTTGCATTTTATTTATAAAACTTTAAAATGAAATTAGAATTCAGAAGTGAGGTAGTCCACAATCCTCCTCTTCTACAGTAAAAGACAATGCACACCCTTCTCTTATAACACAACATAAATTAAAGATGTGACAGTACTAACATTAAGTGGTTTGTTCCAAGATTTGATAACTGTTATCTACCCATCCAATATCATCCCCTGTGCTTTAAAGCCAATACCTCTCTTTAGTCACATGTCTCCTTAAGAAATATTTCCAGTTAGTTCCCAGTCTACTAAAGACTAATAATTCAGAAGTCCTATGGTCCTGCCAAACCAGTCATGCAGTAGAGCAAAAATTTCCACTTGGGATACACGTTTATTTTGTGCATCCCTGCCTGTCCTTCATACACACAGTAGTTTTCTACCAATCATATTAACATTCAGCCCTCTGGATGTTTTCTTTGTATGAGGATGTTCTAATCTGAAAACCATTTACTTCTGAATATATGCTGCTGAATTACAGTACCATCAGGAATAGCACAGCTCTGCTTCTCCTCTAAACATTTATTCAGGCTAAAACACTTCTATATAAATGTTCTACAGTTCAAACATTTATTACCAGGTTTCAGAGTAAAATTAAATTAACATCTTGGATATGTTATGATTATTAATAAAAGTGACACAAAAATATTAGTGAAAGTTAAACAGGTAACATAAGGATAGCCAGGAACATAAACGCTCAAGTTCCAGTAGCAAAGTTTGCTTTGCAGGTTACACATCCCTTAAGTTTGATGGAATGCATTGCACATTATGTATCAAACTACAAGGCCAGGAAGAAAATTAACTTCTGAAGTTCTGGTTGGGATTTTAATTTTTCATTAAGTGAGAAGTGGAAAAGTGACAATCTTCTTTGTTTGAACTTCTAGTAAATCACAGGTATCACAGGGTGTCAGGGGTTGGAAGGAATCTTGGAGAGCTTCAAGTCCAACCCCCCTGCCAGAGCAGGATTATACAATCTAGCACAGGTCACACAGGAACCCATCCAGGTGGGTTTTGAAATCTCTAGAGAAGGAGACCCCACAACCTCTCTGGGGAGCCCGTTCCAGTGCTCTGTGACCCTTACAGTAAAGAAGTTCCTCCT
>JANIJG010009123.1:115238-125960 GCA_024611175.1 Megaceryle torquata | reverse complement strand
TCCTGCAGTACAGGTTTCATTATGGCTGTCTGGAGGTACCCCCTTCTTCAGATTGACCTGTGAGGCAGGGAAGTAAGATAGTCAGTTTGCTCCTGTTTCCTTTGCTGTCCTCACCAAAGCCATATTAATTGCTATGTTATTTTGAAGCCTGTTTTCAACTTCATCATAAATTACATCTCTATAGTAAAACTTAGAAGTCATAAACACCAGCCAATATTTTTTCCTGTTTTCCATTAAGACACTGATTCCTTTTCCTTTTTTTTTTCTTTTTGTGATTTATGCCTTGAAAGATGCTTTGCTTTCATATGAGTCCAGCTGCTGTCATGAAAAAGTTACTGTACTCTGACCTTCATGGTTTTCAAAAGCCGAAGGAAAATACTACAAATGCTGCTCAGTGTATTTTTAACATGATAAAAGGATCCATTCTCACCACTACAGCATTACACCAAAAATTGACTTTAAAAAAAAATCAGAAGCAGCAATACATGCTAAAAAATAAGGTTTAAAAATTAGTAATTCCAAGAAAAATTAAGTAACAGCAATTTTGAGTCTATTTAGAAATTAATAATGCAACCAGGAATGAAGCTTTTCACTCAAGTTCAACTCAGGACCATGTAGTTGTAATTCTACTGAGCTATAAAATCTAATAGAAAAATTATTTCCTTGTCATCAGGAGAGATTATTGAAGAAGAATATCCTTGATGTAATTTGTTTCAATTATCTAATCTATTAGATAAGAATTAGAAGTAATGATACTGCATTGTCTTGATCTTAAGACAGATGCTTGCTTTAAAAATCAAATTGAAAAGAATATGATACATCATTTTATAGGAGAGAATGCCTTTTCTAACTGCTGGTGGGGAAAAATTAAATAGTTTTCTATGGAAGAAACCAGCTTCATTTATAAGTAGCAATATGTCAGGGGAAAACACATGAGGACACTTACTCAGTATTCCCTTCCAGCCTCCATCTACCTTTGAGATGGACTTTTCTGCTTCAGAGTTGGTAGCTTTGTATTCAATAACCTCAAGAAACTATTTTCTATGAATTCTGTTTATTGTTTATGGATCTCTATATGCTTTTAGCATCCATAAAATACTGTGACAAGTTCCTTAGCTCAATTGGACAGTGAGTGAAGGCACCTGTGTAGTTTTTTCAAACCTGCCCCATTAATTCTGATACCCTCAGAGTTTGTACCATTAGTGACCTGGACTATTTCATTTCCCATTTTGCTGCTGATTTTGGTAACCTTTTCACATACTTGCTTCCCTCCTCCCTATTTTTTTTTTCCCCCACATTGACAAGACCTTATCTTTGTTTTCCCCTTGAATTTCATTGTGAAATCGATATTTTTCCTCACATGGAAGGGTTGCTATTCTTTTGGATTTATTTCTTGCCCTTGTATCATTGCCCATATGAATTAATCTATTTATTAATAATACAATGGACAATGTTCTAGAGGACCTAAAGCAGGTGATAGTAGTATCAGCTGCTAAGTGGATAATTTTCTTCTTTTATCACTTGTTTATGCAAGTTGTGCAAGTCAGACAGGATCTAGAGCTATTTGCTGCATTTTAGACCACAGGAGATTTGCTAGGGGTGCGTTTCTGGGTTTTTTGGGGTTGGTTGGTTTTGTTGTCGTCTCTAATTATTGTTACTATGCAGTACATGGACTTAACTACTAAAAATCCATGATCATCTTGGGTCTAGTGTTATTTTGGCACTCCTCAATGTCTAGATTGGACTTTTGAAGGGTTTTTTTTCATTTTGTACCATGGGGTTTTTCAGTACTTCTCTACATTGAGTCTCTCCTGATGTTTTAATCGCTGGTGAAGTTGTGAAAAGTATTTTTGAAAATCCTTATGGTTGGCTTTTAGTGTTACTATCCTGAATACATTAGTAACACCAAATTTGTAATTTCTTTTTTTCAAAATTAAAAAAAAATTATTTCTGAGTATTTCTGGCTCATGTCCAGCTTCACATCCACCAGAACCCCCAAGTCCTTTTCTGCAGGGGCTGCTCTCAATCCCATCATCTGCCACCCTGTATTGATACCAGGGATTGTCCTGACCCAGGTGCAGAACCTTGCACTTGGCTATGCTGAACTTCATAATGGTCACACGAGCCCAATTCTCAAGCTTGACCAGGTCCCTCTGGATGGCATCCCGTTCCTCAGGTATGTCAACTACACCACTCAGAAACACAGAACAGTAGGGGTTGGGAGAGACATCTGGAGATCTTCTACTCAACCCACCCTGCCAAAGCAGGTTCACCTAGAGCAAGTTGCACAGGAACATGTCCAGACAGATTTTAAATGAGGATGAGACTTCACAACCTCTCTGGGCAGCTGTTCCAGTGCTCTCTGTCACCCTCACAGTAAAGAAGTCTTTTTCCTAATGTTGAGGTAGAACTTCTTGTGTTCCAGTTTGTGCCAGTTGCCTCTTGTCCTGTTGCTGGGCACCACTCAGAACCTGCAAACTTTCTGAGGGTGTCCTTGATCCCACCGTCTCTGTCACTGATGAAGATACTAAACAGCACTGGTCCCAGTATGGACCCCTGAGGGACACCACTTTTCACCAGTCTCCATCTGGACATTGAGCCATTGACCACTACCCTCTGGATGTGACCATCCACCCAATTTCTTATCCAACAAACAGTCCACCCACCAAATCTGTATCTCCCTACTTTAGAGAGAAGGCTGTTGGGGTGGGAGGGGAGGTGTGAGTCAAAGCACTTCAGAAGTCTGGATAAACATCAACAGCTCTTGTTCACTGATGTAGTCACTCCAGAACACCACTAGGTTGGGCAGGCAGGACTTGCCCTTAGTGAAGCCATGCTGGCTGTCTTGAATCACCTTACTGTCCTCCCTGTGCCTTAGCACAGCTTCTAGTAGGCTCTGCCCTGTGATCTTCTTTATGCCCCACTCTTCTTTATGCACCCCAGGATACCACTGGCCTTCCTGTCCACAAGAGCACATTGCTGTTCCATGGATAACTCATTGTCCACCAGGATGCCAAGGTCCCTCTCCATGGAGCTGCTTTCCAGCAGGTCTACCCCTAACCTGTACCTGTACATGATGGCCCTCCTCAGGTATAAGACTCTACTAGTGGAACACCACTTACGGGTCACCAGCTGGACTCTTCATCACTGATCACAACCCTCCGAGCTCTATTGTTCAGCCAGTTCTCAACCCACCTCACTGTCCACTCTTCTGATCTGTGCTTACCCACGGTGATGTTAATGGAGACAGTATCAAAAGATTTGCTGAAGTCAAGGTAGACAACATCCACTGCTCTCCCTCCATCTACCCATTCAGTCACACAATCATAGAAGGCTATCACATTAGTCAGACATGATTTCCCTTTAGTAAATCCATGTTGGCTACTGTTACTTTTGAAAAATAGGTATGGGGCTTTAGAACTTGAGGGCCGGGCAAATGATGATGGAGATGAAGATTCAGCCAATGAGTCGCCCAGGGCTTGTCACTCACCTCCCACACCTTAGGACTTCTTCAGTTAAGAAGAAAAGGAGGGTAATTGTAGTGGTTGACTCTCTTCTGAGGGGAACTGAGGAACCCATTTTTGACTGGACCCAGTCACTGCCACAGTGTAGTTTGCTGCCTCCTTGGGACTTGGGTTAGACATGTAAAAAGGAACCTCTCTAGTTTGGTGCAGCTCTCTGATTATTACCATTTGCTAGTCATCTAGGTTAGCAATGACAAGATTGCAGAGAGAAGTCCAAAGGCTATTGAAAAGGACTTCAAGGCATTGGGGTGACTGGTTGAAGGATCAGGTGCACAACTGGTGTTTTCATCAATCCCTCAAGAGGCAGGGAAAAATACTGAAAGAGGGTGGAAAACACACCTGATCAACCCGTGTTTCAGGGGCTGGTGCCACCGTCAAAATTTTGGGTTCTTTTATCACGGGGTAGTTTATATGGCACCTGGGTCTCTTGGCAACAGCTGGAGTACATCTGTCTAAAAGGGGGGAAAGGATGCTCGCACAGGAGCTGGTGGGACTCATTGAGAGGGCTTTAAACTAGGCTTGAAAGGGGAAGGTGATAAAACCAGGCTCACTAGAGATGAGCCTAAGGATGGTCTTCTGTCTGCCATCCCACTCAAGCTGGGAAATGGTGACAAATACAACAAAAACATAGGGCTCACTAATAGGTTGCTAAACATGGAAGTGGCTGGGAATGATCTGCTTCCAAAAGTGAAAACTAATTGCTTGACTTCCTCTCTGAAATGCTTATATACAAATGCACGGAGCATGAGGAATAAGCAGGAGGAGTTGGAGATCTGGGTTAGGTTGCATGGACATGATATAATCACAATCACTGAAACATGGTGGGACACCTCCCATGACTGGAATGTGGTCATGGATGGCTATATCCTTTTCAGGAAAGACAGGCCAGCAAGGCAAGGTGGTGTAGTTGCTTTCTATGTGAGAGAGCAACTAGAATGTATTGAGTTCTGTCCTGGGACAGGTGAGGAGCGAGTTGAGAGTTTGTGGG
Source organism: Megaceryle torquata (assembly GCA_024611175.1). Classification (NCBI taxonomy): domain Eukaryota; kingdom Metazoa; phylum Chordata; class Aves; order Coraciiformes; family Cerylidae; genus Megaceryle; species Megaceryle torquata. The sequence continues at coordinate 121,448 of JANIJG010009123.1, read as the reverse complement.
TGTGAATTAAGGGGCAGTCTGGTGTGGGTGATACTGTTGAGGGTATCTATTACAGGCCACCAGATCAGGACAAGGAGGCTGATGAGGCCTTCTACAGGCAGCTGATAACAGCCTCACAATTACAGGCCCTGGTTGTCATGGGGGATTTTAACTTCCCTGATATTTGCTTAAGGCCTCCTCAGCCAGCCAGCCAGCCACAGTCCAGGAGGTTTCTCCAGTGTATTGATGATAACTTCCTGATGCAAATGGTGGATGACTCAACTAGGAGAGGAGTGCTGCTGGATTTTATTCTCACTAATAAGGAGGGTCTGGTTGAAGCAGTGAGGGTTGAGGGCAGCCTTGGTTGCAGCAACCATGAGATGATGGAGTTCGGGATATCGTGTCAGCAACAGAATACCAAGAAGAATCACAACCCTGGACTTCAGTAGGGCCAACTTTGGCCTTTTCAAGTAATTTCTAGGGGAAATACCATGGAACAGGGTACTAGATGGTAAAGGGGCCCAAGATAGCTGGTTAGCATTTAAGGACCACTTCTTCCAAGCTCAAGAACAGAGCATCCCAACAGGTAGGAAGTCAAGAAAGGGCTGGCCACTTGGGTGAACTATATGACTGTTGTCAGAGATGTAGGGGAGGCAACTAGGAAAGCTAAGGCCTCCTTGGAATTAAACCTTGCAAGAGAGATCAAGGACAACAGAAAGGACTTCTTCAAATACACTGCAGATGAAACTAACACTAGAGGCAATGTAGGCCTGCTGATGAATGAGGTGGGTGCCCTGGTGACAGAGGATAAAAAGAAAGTGGAGTTACTTTGTCTCTGTCTATACTGCCAAAGGCTGTCCTGAGGAGCCCCAGACCCCTGAGACACCAGAGGAAGTCAGGGTAAAGGAGGAGTTTGCCTTGGTTGATAAGGACTGGGTAAGGGACCGGTTAAGCAATCTGAACATCCATAAATCCAGGAGTCCTGATGGGATGAACCCACAAATACTGAGGGAGCTGGCGGAAGTCATTGCTAGGCGACTCTCCATCAGCTTCGCTAAGTCGTGGGGCACAGGATTGGTGCCTGAGGACTGGAGGAAAGCAAACATCACTCCAGTCTTCAAAAAGGGCAAGAAGGAGGACCTGTGTAACTACAGACTGGTCAGCCTCACTGGAAAGGTGATGGAAGAGCTCATCCTTGGCACTGTGTCTGGGCATATCAAGGATAAGCGGGTAATTAGGGGAAGTCAGCATGGCTTCACCAAGGGGAAGTCAGGCTTGACCCAACCTGATACCCTTTTATATGAGGACATAACCAGGTGGATAATGATGGTAAAGCAGTGGATGTGGTCTAGCTTGATTTCAGTAAATCATTTGACACAGCCTCCCACTGCATCCTCACAGCTAAACTGAGGAAGTGTGGTCTGGATGATTGGGTAGTGAGGTGAATTGTGAGCTGGCTGAAGGAAAGAAGCCATTTGTCAATGGGACAAAGTCTATTTGGAGGCCTGTATGTAGTGGAGTCCCTCAAGAGTCAGTACTGGGGCCAGTACTGTTCAATATATTCATCAACGATTTGGATGAGGGAATAGACTACACCGACCTGACACAAAGCTGAGAGGAGTGGCTGACACACCAGAAGGTAGTGCTGCCATTCAGTGAGACCTGGACAGGCTGGAGAGTTTGGTGGGGAGAAATGTAATGAAATATAACAAGGGCAAGTGTAGAGTCTTGCATCTGGGCAAGAACAACCCCATGTACCTGTATAAGTTGGGGGTTGTCCTGTTGGAGAGCAGCATAGGGGAAAGGGTCCTGGTGGACAGGAAGATGACCATGAGCCAGCAGTGTGCCCTTGTAGCCAAGAAGGCAAATGGCATCCTGGGATATATTAGAAGGGGTGTAATTGGTAGCTTGAGTGAGGTTCTCCTCCCCCTCTACTCTGCCTTGATGAAGCCGCATGTGGAATATTGTGTCCAGTTCTGGGCCCCACAGTTCAAGGACAGGGAACTGCTTGAGACAGTCCAGTCCAGAACCACAAATATGATTAAGGGAGTGGAACATCTCCCTTATGAGGAAAGGCTGAAGGAGCTGGGTCTCTCTAGCTTGGAGAAGAGGAGATGAGGGGTCACCGCATTAATGTTTATAAATATGTGAAGGGGAAGAGTCAGGAGGATGGAGACAGGCTTTTCTCAGTGTCATCCAATGATAGGGCAAGGGGCAATGTATGTAAGCTGGAACATAGGAGGTTCCACATTAATATGAGAAAAAAACTTCACAATGAAGGTAACAGAACACTGGACGAGGCTGCCCAGAGAGGCTGTGGGGAGTCTCCTTCTCTGAAGGCATTCAAAACCTGCCCGGACACATTCCTGTTTGACCTGATTTAGGTGATCCAGCCCTGGCAGGAGGATTGGACTAGATGATCTTTTGAGGTCCCTTTCAACCCCTAACATTCTGTGATTCTCTGATTCAGTAACTCTGCCTTCTCTGCCTCCTGTCACCAGGTCTCCTGCATCATTCAGCACTAGATATGTGCATTTATATATATATAGTGTTTACCTTAAAAGGTTGGACTAGATGATCCTTGAGGTCCCTTCCAACCTGGTATACTATGATTCTATGATACTAGTTCATGTGAGCTCTGTCTGGGTTGCCACACTCATTCTGGTGAGCATAGAGAATGGGGATTTCTGCTGAGTGGACACCATAGCTAAGCTCCTTCTGAGAGGGTAGAGAATCACCAATTCGACTTACCTCTTCAGCTGACAAGAGTCTCAGTACCCTTGCTGGGCTCCTTTCTGTGCAAACTGACATGCCATGCTCTGTTTGCCTGCTCTGTTTGCAGCACTCCTGCTAATTTTCTAAATAATTTTTTTTTCTACTTTTTGCATTTATACTATTATGCTGTGATAATAGTTTATTGTATAGTACAACTATTCTAAATACATATATATTAATCTTGCCCAATATATATCTTTTCTACAGACATTCTTTCTCTAGAGAAATATGAATAATTTGGTTTCCTTTTGAAGGCTTTTTAATTGATAAAAGGCAGTGATGGGTTATAAGCTTTGATTAAGCAGACAAAAAGCTGTGTCTACTAGAAAGACAATTCTTATTAGTTACACCACCATGACATGTTTTACAAATGCTGACCACCTTTTTCTCCTGAGGTTAAGGAGGCTGTGAGTAAGGAAATAAATTAGATTACTTTATAATACTGATACCCTGAGTTTTTTAAAATTAAATGTATTTTCTACAAAGTATGACACTTGGCAATAATTTTAGTGTAACTGGAGCAAGAAGAAATCTATGAAAAGCAACAGGAAGTAATTATGGATTATCACTTTTCAGTGCCATCTATCACTCCTGTATAAGGAACTGCTATATTCCTGGTTAAGTAGCCTGATAATTAGCTCAGTTTGATTTTGATCCGAGGAAATTTTTAATGTTTTACATTTTAAATTATTTATTAATGGAGTTGTCATCTAAGCAACTGGTACAGTAATGCTAAATAAGTAGTAACTTCTGCAATGAGCTCTGAATAACTTCCATTTGGAACATCCGTTTTCCATTGACAGGAGATCCCTTAGACAGATGGTGTTTAAGTAGCAGAAGGTCATCGCACAGTTAAATGGGGACAAACTGATACCAGAAAAATACGAATTATAACCTGTCCAAGCATTTTTCACCCAGCTGACACAGACGAATGGTACTTGTTTGAGGCTGACTATTGCAGTTGTCTTGATAAGGTGCCAACTACTTTTATTATACTGACAAATACAAAGAAACAACAATGCAAATACATCTTTTTTTGACAGGTAACTTTATTAATAATGGTCTTGGGTCTGTCGCACCTGTCAGGTGCCAGTCTTTTTTCACACTCTGCAAGACTTTCTGAAGAATAAACTAGAAAGGCATAGTTAGTTGAAGCTACTAAGACACACTTTTGAAGGTGGGTCTATTTTGGACTTTTTTTTTTAACAGAAGTTTCCATGAATGTGTGTCAAAAAACTTAAATACATTGAGAAATACAGTAGAAAGACTATATTTACAGTCAATTATAATGGGCACTGCCAACATATCCAATAACAAAAATAAAACAAAAACTTTTTCATGTTTCTTTCATGATTTTTTAACAGATTTTTTTTAAATATGATTTTGTTTTTTAAAAAATACAATAAGGAAATAATTACATTCTTAATATGAGAACATTATCTTACAACAAACAGCCTGGGCCAATTAATTTGAAAGTGTCTTTAACAGAAATTGATACTAAATTAAGTATTACCCATTTGAAAAAAATCAAATTCCCACAATCATGTCATTAAAAAAAAAAAAAAAAAACAAACCACAACACCTTTGATCCCCAACTTTATGATCTCTCTCTTTTTTTCTTTTTTTTTTTTTTAAAAAAGCACATCACCCTTAAAAAAAAACAAAACCAAACAAAAAACAACCCAACAAAAAAAACCTATTAAAAAAAAAGCACCTGGTACAGTAACAGGAGTTTGTTGAGGAAGCACAAGTGTAACATAGAAATGGTTTAAAATACAAGAGTTTGTCTTTAAAACAAAAGTCATGCTGCTGTGTTGCTGACTTTGCCTGGTGACTGTGAAATCTAAAAATGTTGAAAATACAAGCTCTGTCACCTTTTATAAAACTGTGCAGCAATAGTACTATTCAAGAAAACAGCGAACATTTCACAGCCTTGAATGTGGTGAAGGTTATTTCCTGAGGGTTTTTTTTTAAATTATTTTCCTCCTTTCAAAACCTTGGCCATTATAGAGATGTCTCTTAATGCAAACTGTGATGTTACCAATGTTCTTATACATTAGATATACAATTGCAGTATGTGCCAGGTTGGAGGCAAGGGGTTGTGGCGGTGGTGGCTTTATGGAGCCTGTGCTGGAGGAACGATGAAAGATGCTGGATTTTGCCACCAGCCCCTGTTGCAGCAGTCTCTACAGGTGCTGAGGGCGGCTGGTGTGTATGGCAGAGCAGAAGGCTGCAGCACCAGGGCTGGGGTTGTGTGCACAGCCCCAGCACCACATGATTTCTGTTTGCTTGGACAGCAATTTGCACACTTCTGTTTCAGGCATGGATTAAAATCTGTCCTTACCAAGGATTAATTTTTTTTCCATGGGATATGGGGGGTTGAAGATAAAATGCCAATATTGGGTAAACAATACAAGTGATTTGGCTTTTGCCTACTCTGCTTTAAGTGTATTACTTTATGCGGGACCACTTCTTAATGGCAACTGTTATGTCATTGCAAACACTGACTAGAAGCCTAATTTGCATCATAAATATGTACAGATATAAATTAAATATTAATTGAAATATACAAATAAATAACTTAATTTGAAATAAAAAGCCTAAATGAACTTACTTTTGCTTCAAATTTGTTTCTGCTTATATTTGTGGGAACTTGATTCTGTTTAGTCCATAGTCATACAGCACAGAATGTGCCCTCCACTCACAGAGTTAGTAAGTAAGCAGATTGACCAAAAATAATAGAAAAAAAAAAAAAAAAATCTGTTTTCAGTGAAAAATCACACTGGCACTTGCTTCCCTACTGTATCTGCATTCTTGTGGCACTTTGTACAAAACATAATCCCAAGAAGCAGAGCCTTTTCTCACACTGGGTCCCATTTCTACTCTGCTAAGGTCAATGGGACCCTGGCATTAATTGCATTTGGGAACAGGACACAGCCCTGTGTCCTAGCAGTTATCAGGTCTTTCTGATAGCTCCGTGCCTTCAGATCCTACCAGCTCCTGCAGAAGTTCTCTGTCATCCATCTCAGCTGGGAATCCCAGCGTACCTTTCAGGAGTTACACCTATTCCAACAGGTAAAGAGACAAACTATAGGCTGGGCCATAAAGGGATGTGGTCCTTGATAACTGCTGTATTGCCAACTTCTGTCATTTTAATTGCAAATCTTAAACAATTATCAAGACTCCAGCCCTAACATCTGTTATTATCTCAAAATATGAGTAGTATTTTAATTTTTTTAATTAAAGGAATTTTCTAGTCCTCACAGTTGAGAAGGAATAAAACCCCTTGAGGATGTGATTGAAGGCTCTCTAAAGGCTTACTAAAACCACAGATAAAAAAAAATAAAAGAGCCCAACTCATTATACAGTTTTTCATACCTTGTTCCTCCTCCCCCCCACCCCCCCTGCCCACTCCGCCAATCGGCCCAGGCGGCGCGCCATGTATCTTGTCGTACA